>VKOC01005898.1:0-35313 GCA_009364415.1 Spea multiplicata
TCTGTCATGGGTACAGAGCACTAATGTCAGACATCACACCCCTGCACCTCCATATGCATTTGCCTGTTTCCTCACCCCCGGCTCCTAGGCTTCCAGATCTCGGGCTGCTTGCGCCCCTGGAGTACACTCACCACCAGTCCCAGCCAGCTCTTGTTCACTGAGAGCTCCAGGGCTTGGGGGTCCCATTTCTGAACACTTTCCTGCTGCTGATCGTCTTCTTCAAGCCAATTAGTATCGAGAAAACAGGACCACCGAATGTCTCTTCTCCTCCACTGTTTCCATGTACTGCTTGGGGACATTTTCTGGAACATAAGCACTGCTGTCGATACAGCCCCTGACTCTTACATCTATACCCCCCCACATACCCTGAGGCTGGACTATGTACTCAGGTATAGCAAGCACTCACTGGCAGAGGTGACTCCTTCAATTTAAAGAGGGATAAGAGGGAAAATAAGAAGTAAGGTGTCCAGCCCTAGGGCTTCTCAACACCCGAAGAGAATAATAAAGACAACACTTTAAAAACACCATAAACAAAGTAAGATAGAAGCACAGATCCGTTCTAGGCAGAGCCGGACTGGCCGTCTGGCACTCTGGTTGAATGCCTGCTGGGCTGCTGGCCGATGGAGTCACTCACTCCACCGATCTGCCGCACTAGAATAAGACTGGGTGCTGTAGAGTGTGGCCAGCGGCTCGATATGCCCGGCGGCAACCTTCGCTCACATTAGAATGTAACGTCTATCCATCGGCAGCACTGATGTCATCAGGCGGCAGCTGGCCTTAAAGTGCCAGTGCTGCCCCCATCATTGCCGTTCCTTGTTTATTACCATCGCAAATTTTAGCATCTGAAACTTTAACTTCCCCAGTAAGTGGGGATTTCCTCACCCAACCCTAGTAAAGGCTGCCAGATGAGAAGGGGAGGAATAATCCTGCAATTCACGAGAACAGGAAGTTAATATGGCGTCTCCACATGAACTTGATATCTAGCACATATCTATTTCTTTTATCGCGTCGTGTGTTTTGGACAAAATAGTACAAAGTGTTTCCGCGAGTCCCCTATAATTCAAATGGAAAGTGTTGCGCAATATACGAAAATACTACAAGCAAACCATAGAACGCGTGTCAACGGAAGGCACGTTTAATAGGCTGGTCTAGACTTGCGCTGAAGAATGCACCGACCGGACTTGCCGGAGCGCGGGAGGGAATAATTATTATTCTGCGTGTAAGACTAGGTGACTGTAATGGTGCTAAAGTACATTTAATGGCCTGTGGTTGCACGGTAGGCAAATAAATGGGTCTATTCTTCTTTACTGCGAAGATCAACAAAGGCTGATTATCTCACAGCCTACGGAGGCTCATACAAGAATTCCACGGCGCAGGAGAAATGACAGGCTGGTCACCTGTTAAGGTTCCTTTTAAGATATTTTTAGTACATTAGAAGGTATTATGGGATTTAAGTTTAAAATGGGTGAAAAGTTTGAAAAATTGTCATTTCAATGGAATGGTCCAACCAGCACCAGATTAAGAGCTATGGTGACAACACCACTTCTATTAATGCTGCTCACGTTATTAAAGGGACGGTTTAATGTCACCGGCAGCCTTGGTAAAGAAGAAATCAATGGGAGCGCTTGCCGCACATGCACACGAGGGTCTGAATAAGGGACGTTGTGGCCTGCGAACAAAAACAAAATATGATAGGGGATATCCATGTTTTCCGTGATCTTTGTTAGATTTTTATTTGCACGGCCCCTTTAAATTGGTTTTATTTGTCAAATTCTCCGTTTCTTAATCCTCCCCTTTCATTCTTTCCCCTGCCCTTTCTGTCTGTCGGAGAAATCCCGCATCCATTTATGGCGTTTTATTGAACTCAGAGGGGGTTTGGAAGGATTTACTAAAAGGTGGAAGGATGGAGAGTGAAATCTCTCGGTTATTTGGTGGAGACTCACTCCCAAGAGAATGGAAAAGCGTGGGGTTTGAACTCCGTTGTCGAGCTGATGTGAAGCCGCTGAAAAGGTAAACATCACTCATTTTGTTGCGGGATAATTGTCAATAATCCAAAATATGCTTTCCATCGACTCACAATGCTGGGAGATGAACGCGGTTGCTGTCTGGCTGGGAACTTACTGGTAGACCCTGCTCCCACCCATTTTCCCCCTGTTCCCCACCCAGTTACCTCCCACTGAAGGCTGTCAACAAACAAGCCACAATCTGTGCATTTCCCAGCTTGAGTAGAAGCATCTCAATTAAACATTCATTAACCTAATTGCCTTCAGAACTCCCGGGCTGTTTGCGTCCCAGGAGCCTTGGTCTAATGTGACCTCTTGTCTTGCTAGACAAACAGCGCCACCACAACATAGAAGGCCGTGAAGAGTACTGCAATCAGTACTTTTCACAAGGCACTTCTCCATAGGTTCCAATGAGGTCTTTTCTAAAGGTTTAAACCCCATTCTGAGCTTGGGGGGTAGTTGGACTACTACTGTTATTTAATGTGTAGTTCTCTGAGATCATTTCTCGCATCTTTGACTTAACCAAAAGTGGTGGATCCTTAAGGATGTTGTTTCTTTTAGACAAACCATTAATTTCACTCTCTAGCAAATAAAGCTTGGTAGAGCCATCATTGTATTTTATATAAACGCAGAAGCCTTTTCAGATTCTGTGGCAACAACTTATCAGTGCTTACTGTAGCGTCACATGACAATTAGGTGTTCCTGGTAAAAATGGTGGACAAGGAACCATGTAACAGCACCATTTTTCTTTTTGTGGCAAATGGTTAGATACTGGCGATCCACGTAACGTGTGACTATTTAGTTAAATCTCAGCCACTTACAAATGACATGAGGTCCGAGCCTCCAAAATGAAGGATTCTACTGGAAGTCTCTGCTCCGAGTCTTCTTCTCTAGGCAGATTTTGTATGTAAGACAAAACAGCAACATGGGAAATCTTCATTCCATGTCTTATAAGATGGCACAAACCATCCGCTGGATAAATGAATGGAGGTGTCAGGAGCTGCATATGGAAGTTAAGGAGGTATCTTGACAGTTTTATACGCTAAGAAGGTCTCTTGAGAACGTTGTAACATCCCACAGAAAGTTGGGAGCCAGGTGTTTGTCCTTTGACAAATCCATGACTGATCCACCTCCCCTATTTTGTTCTTCTAAATGGTATGGTCCACCCCATGAAAGTGTTGAACAGCACTGATACAGGGTATCTGACGGAGTCCAAGGAGTCCTCATTGAACCCTGAGAGTTCCCAGGCGTGCCAGCTGTAGATCAACATCTGGATGATCTTCAAAGCGGCTGGAAAATGTCCAACTATGTGTTTTGCAAAGCCTTAGAGAAACAGAGAAGGTTTTTAGACTGAAGACGGCTGCCAAGCACTAGTTTCTCCTTAGGGACGTGAGTATGGCTTTCTGCATGGATTTAAGGATATAGTCATTTATCTGTATGTAAGCTTTAGACATGTTAACATTCTGACCCAGGAGCTGCACTCCTTTGTTTTTCTCTTCAGTTCCAAACACTACTTAGCTCCTTAGGGATATCTATACAGCTCTCTAGATGGATTTGAAGCTACGATTAATGGTCTGTATGTTATGGCCAGACAAGTTTCTTCTCCGATCTACAAATGGGATTTGATAGGATTCTCTCCTGAGATATTACACCCCACATTCCATTTCTCCTTCATTTTCAGTTCCAGCGCAGCACTAGGGTAAAGCAAAGAAGACGTTGAGGGTACTCACTAACCCAAAAGTTTACGGAAGGCTTGAAAGCTTCAACTCCCAGATACCCCATCCATACCCCATGGACACCACTGAGCTTCTTCTGCAAGGACTGATATATTTATATAATACTCAGGGACCTAAAAAGTTCCAACTCCTGGGTTAACAAATAAAACTCTTTGTAGATGGACAACAACCACTCATCTAAATAAATTTATTTGTCTCTGCTCGCGATCTTCGCTCCTGTAGCTCTCATAAATACCTGTTCTTCTTGTGAGCTGTTTCACGGTCTGAGTATAAATTTGGATGGCGACCTTGACTTCATTTGTGATTAGAATTTATCCTGTTCTGGATATAATTGGAACAAGACTGCCCGTCCGGATTCCTATTTCCTGGTTGTGGTCAAGTTTAAAGATCTTATCCCATCACAGCTGGTCCATTTCCTGCTGGAGACCGACAGCCTAACATTCTGACGAGGCATTTTCTATAGAATGGGCTTCCTGGGAATGTTTCCTAAAAATACCGCCCAGATACTTTAGATATGTAAACTCCATATGCTTTTGGACCAGTCCCTAATAAAATAAATAGGTAATATAATATGGTCTATAGCTCCCAGGTCCTCAAGCGAGCGTTCTCTTAAATACCCCTCTGGCAAGCATAGAGTGCTAACAACTAGTGGGTTTATTCACTATTGCATCAAGCCTAAAAAAAATCCTTTTTTTGGGGTACAATGCTATATAATAGGGAAATAAGAGAATTATTCCTCTAGTCGAAGTCTGTTTCATTTAAAGATACATGATGAAGCTGGCCCAAGTGTTCTACACTCACCTTTGACGATACGAGACTAAACATGTCAACGCCAGGAATGTTGAACCGAAGGGAAAAGGAAAAGTAGCCGGCTATCCAACCAAAGTAAAACGTCTCTTACTCCTGTATTATCTTTTGCTGCCATCACTTAAAACTTTCATTTGTCCTCTTATTCCTAGTGTTCTTGATTCCATTCCTCTTCTTTTCCTGAGGACCCTGTGTTGTGTATCCTCGGTTTTCATTCATATGTCCGGCATAGAGGAGAGAACAGAGAGAGACTGGAGATGGGATAGAAATGTTTAAATACATAAAGCGATTTAACAAAGTACAGGAGGGAAATTTATTTTAAAGGAGGAGAAATGGTCCTCCCTCTTTGTTCAGCTCAGTGAGCAAGCAGCCAACCTCAGCTACCACCTCCAGCCGGGAGATCTAGCGGCTCCTCACCTCTTTAAATAGACAGATTATGTCCATAACTTGGCAGCTCAGATTAGTAATCCTTATCGATTCTATTGTCATTTTGGGCAGTGACCAGACGGAGGTTGTGGCTCTAGATCCTGATGCACATTGCCACCGGGACCATCCTGGAGGGGGCGCTAGAGGGCCACGGGAACCAATAACCCTCTGAGTCATGATGAGCGATTCGGTTAGCAGCGGTAACTCCCTACACTAACTCACAGGGGCAAAGTGCAAGTATAGATTTCCTGGGTAAATACCAAGTTCACGCAGCAGACTGCTCTGTATATAGTGCATTCCCCCATACAGTAAATTACATTAATGGTACGGTTCCACCGACTCTGCTGAATGTAATACTTTTGTAACGCGCTGCTGAATTAGAAACCTCATTCCTGGCATTACTGACTATCCAAAACCTTTCCAGAAGGTATGGACACCCGACCATGACACCTATATAACCTTATTGGCATCCACCAAACCTGTAGAGCTCTGTAGAGAACGATTTTGAGCTGCTTCAGCACTTGGCCGCCTCACCCTGTGAGTGTGAGTGGTCTACCTCTTCAAGGCTGAGCTGCTGTTACTTCTAGACACTTCCACTTCACAATAACAACACTTACAAAGGAGCGGGGCAGACATAGCAGGGCAAAAGTTTCATGATCTGTTGTTTTTAAAGTAATTAAACCTTCAGAGGAAATCATAAAAGGAAAGATCTGCCAAGGTTTACTTGCCTAGCATTCTATGAGTGCAGTAAAGTCATAAATTTAAGGGTCCCTAAAGTTTAGGGTCCTATACGGGTCCTTTAAACCGCTCCTTTAAACCAATCGGAAGCAGATATAACTTCTTATCTGGCAGACAATATGCGGGAAGTGAGCTCTTTGCACAAACGCCGGTATCTAAAGAATGCCCGGTTGTGTGATCGAGCATTCCCTTCTGGTAGATCCCAATGATGACACGCACCGGAAGGTCACTGGAACACAGGGTTTACCCTGCTGGGATCTCTGCTTGCTCCCCCTGCTGGCTGATCGCACGCATTTCGATCAGCAATGCAACTCTATAGAGCCTTGCTTGTAGACTCAGTGTGACATCTGTGAGATGTACGAGAGAGCAAAAAAATTAATAATTAGCATTAAAAAAGCCCTGGCATCCCATTGACCTAGCACTACATATACCATACCCCCCAGTTCACTACCTCCAAAACCCTCAAGCAGTATTAAAAATATTACCCTATAGGGTACTATGTAAGAGATGATTTGGCCCTCTTAAACATAATAATAAAATATATGGGGTATGTCTGTAATCAGGGGATTTTACCAAACCTAAATTGGGTCATCGTTCAACAGCGGTATCTACTGTGTAGAAAATATCCGATGTCAGCTTGGGCTGCGTCCGTCCCTTTGGCTCCGAGGTCTGGCGCGGAAAAGCGACACTGAGCTGCAGGGGATTTACTGCATATTATTCACACGGGGTACACTGGAAGTAGAAACATACAACTTAACAGCAAATACCGTTCGGCTCAAGTGGTCGTTGGTCTTGTTTTAGATTCAGGAGCCATTTGCCTCTCCTATGCATGTTGTATTAGCCTCTACCACTTCTGATGGGAGGCTAATCCAGTTATCTACCACCTTCTAAGGAGCATCTATTTAAATCTGTATTCCCAGCACTCCAGTTGTTCATGAGCTGTGCTCATTAAACAATCTGTCTGGTTTTCCGGCGTGTAATTCCCAAATCCCCCTCCCTCAATCGCTGTAACCAGCCTCGCTTTTAGCCCCTGATGAAGCCGGCTGCAGAAACGTGCATTGGGCTTATCCTCTACCCCCTCTCTCTTCTTTAACTTAGAATGCGATCTCCGGACTGCCAGGGTCGCTACATACCGTAGTTTTGTTTCCACATTTATTAAATTCTTTGGTGTATAAAAAATAAAATATAATTTTATATAAAATTTCATATAAAATAATTATTTATTTTAATGTCATTCATTATTATAAAATGATGTAATCATAAAATGTTTTAATAAAAGGCTTAAATTTTTTTAAAAAAATAATAAATATGTATGGAGCCATGTGTATACCTATAGCGATAATACGAAAACTCCAAAAGCAGGAAAAATTACGTCATAATGTACAAAAAAAATGTCAATTTTATTAAAAAAAGAATTCAAAAATATTTTTGTGCTTTTTTGTGATGACAAATCTGTTAATTTTGTATAAATTTATTAAAGTTTAGAGTTCTATACAGGTTGCATGCTTTTTTGCCAAAATTATGATTAAATGAATGAAGGAAGTAATAATAATTCATATAATTAGATATTACCAGCCCCACAGGCAGCAGCCAGCGCCTACATACTACTGACATTCATATTAGGCGCCTACACTCTCCGTGACCACGCCTTCTTCCGGGAATGGGCGCGGCCTGGTGGCTTTGTATTGGCCATTCATTAACGCTCTCCCGGCGACGCAATGACGTAGCTCCAGGGGGCGGTGTGCTGGTATGTGACTTCACCAAGATGGTGGTGGGAGCCTTCCCTATCGCTAAGCTCCTGTACCTGGGAATCCGGCAGATCAGCAAACCGCTGGCAAACCGAATAAAGGCGGGCGCACGGCGGAGCGAGTTCTTCCGCACTTACATCTGTCTACCGCCGGCTCAAGGTGACTGGGCCTTCTCAAGGCCGCTTTAAGGGGACGGGGCGATTGGGTCGAGGGGTCCAATGGGAACGCAAGCGTGGCCTGCTCTGGCCAATCAGGGAGCTGGGATTTAAAAGGGCGCTGCAGCATGTCACTTTTAGGAGGTCACCCTGCTGGGTCGGGTGTATGAAGTGTAACCGGGTGTCTCGTTTTGGTCGGGACTGGATTCGGTGTCCGGGGGGATGTGCTGAGTTTGGGGATTGGTCAGTTTAAGACCGGGGGCGATAAAACCATCACTATACGTCATGGCTGCACCTTGCTTGGGACAGGCCAGGTGAATGATGACGACATAAATATGCCCCTTATTACCCCAGCACAGACTCCCAGCTGGAAGGGAAGTTAGATAAATATTCAGCGGACAAACAGAATATCTGCTTTGCTGAGTGACTACTAATTGTTTAATCGTTGCCAATGATGTCAGCGATGATCATTTACTGTCACAAAAGCACATGCTGTCTTCTTCTAGCAGGTCTGACAGGGGGCCGGGTTTGAATTGGACCGGCCAGTGTGTTCCCAAATTATGGTACCGATTTAAAACGTAGATACACCGGCCCGAACTGGCCATCTGGCAAATGCCGTGTGGCCACCAGCTGGACGTGCCCAGCCACATGCTACATGAGCATAAAAACGATTCTATCTATGGCCCCTGAAAACACCCGGGAGCCCCGGGATATTTCAACGGGTGTTCTTGTTACTATGAAATATTTGCCCCATCCTCTTTCAGGGCCGGCCATGCCCGGGTGGCGCTGGCACTTTAAGGCTGGTGGCCGGGTGATGATGTCAGCGCGTGCGGCCCTCGGTGTGATTCCCAGTCCGGGCCTGCCTATTAAAACAGCGCTACGGAACCTGCTGGCGCTATATAAATAGATGTAACAGAAATAACCGCACTAATGCCAAAGTTTTGATGTAAAATGAGGTCATCGGTTTATACAGAAACGCCCGTTTTTTTTCTGTGTGCGCTGATGAAGATGTCGCGTTCCGTCGGTGGAAACGTTGGTATTTAAATGATTGACGTTGTTCGTTTATTAGAGCGCGCCGGGTTGCACTCATTCCGCTCGTATAGTTCAGCGCGTTCATTCTGTGCCGCCGTGGATTGTGGGTGAGGTCACTTTGTCACGCGGCCGCCGAAGAGAACGTCTCAGAAATCTGGGGATCTCTGCCAAACGATCAGAGAAGCCGCGGCCCCAAAACTATTATCTTTTACTTATATAGCGCCAACAATGTCTGCAGCGAGGCTTACAGCCTATGCATTGTAAACCTTAGGTAAAGAGCGCTCGGCTCACAAGCTTACAATCTATTGATCTGATTCGCGCTTCGTCTTACTGGGTTCTTATACAGAACCTGATCTTTACAGCTCATTTAATTGGGCAACATCTTGGAAATACAACTCCCATGATTCTCAGCAAACACTTTGCAGATACAGGCAAAGCATCATAGGAAGTGTAGTTTGGTCCCCTACTTTCTGTTTATGACAGTACGTGGCTTGCATATGTCATTTGCTTATGATGTCCTTTGCTTATGATGTCATTTGCAGCATGAACATTAATGTGACGACATCACACCAGGTTGCAAGAACTAGCCTCAACTAGTTGAGCTTTCTCGTGCGTTATCCTCAAACGTCAGCTGAACTATCATTTTATTCTTTGAAGACGAAATGTAAAAAAAAACCAAAAAAACTTTAGGGCACTTTTCAGTTTCAAAAACAAGAGTTCCTGCATTTGTGTCACATGACAATTAAGCATTCCCTGGAAAAAAAGAACTATAAATTATTTTGCATGATTAACCTTTTCTGAAGGGGGTTTTAGGGTGCGGGAATAATATGGTGGGAAAGACTCCTTTTCCAGATTGGCGGCTCGGTAAGGTTTGGTGAAGAACTCCTTGCGTATAGATGGCGGGGGTCTCTAATGGCTCCTCTTGTCAACCCCTTACACCCCCCCCCCCCGCACTTTATAAATGTGCTATAAAATTAATTTGACTGATAAATCTATATCACAAGATTATAAATAACTAAGGCTGTATTTAGGGTCCACGTACAAAACTAGGACCCTCGGCGCTCCACAGTCAGTATGAAAGAGAGAGGTGATATAAATATTTAACTTAAAAGGGTCATAGTGAGATTTGCTTTACCGAAAGGGTGGTGAATAACTGGAGCAGCCTCCCGGCAGAAGTGGTACAGGTTAGTACAGTGACTGAATTTAAACATGCATGGAATAGGGATATGGATCTAGGATGAGACCAACGACTGATTAAGATCGGAGTCTTTTGAGAGAGTGAGTGAATGAGCAAAGGGATGAATGCATTCGCTCTATTGGAGAAGCAACACCTTCACCGTTACGTTAGGCTTCATAGAATTACGTAGGGCCGTTCCTTTATGTATAAAACACTTAATCTCATGTTTTTTTGTTTTTTATTCCATTGGAACAGTCTACCACTGGGTGGAGATGCGGGCGAAGATGAGGATCATGGGATTTCGAGGCGCAGCCGTCAAGCCCTTAAATGAGGAGGCGGCAGCAGAGTTGGGGGCAGAACTATTGGGGGAAGCCATCATCTTCGTCGTGGGAGGCGGCTGCCTAGTGGCAGAATATGCAAGGCAAGCCGCTAACACTAGGAGGAAAGAGGAGGAGCTGGAGGCCCGACTTCGTGAAATGGAGCAAAAAATTACAAGCTTGGGGCTCCTAACAGAGGAGGTGGACGCTAAAGTTCGAGAGACAGAAAGGAAACTAGTAGCTAAGTGAGCCGTGTTTGCATTGGGATGCGCTGTCCTACCACTGTACCTGCCTGTCGAGAAGAACTGAATTATTTGGCACTGGAGATATATTGGGGGCGTGGCTGGCTCTGTAGGGGCTGACTGAACTAAAGCCCCACCCCTGAGGAGTTTCTTGTTTGAATAATTTAAAGTTGTATTATACAGAATAAAGACATATTGGTCACTTGACTGCTTCATGCTGACTTGACGAGCCATATTAAACAGTTTACACCGCACACAATTACAATAGGCCAAATGTTTTTATTTCTAGAAAAAACAGGATACAAAAAGTCCCATATATATATATATAATGGCTTGGAATACTTAAAAGCACTTACCCCATTGGCTGTCCCTCTCTGTGCTACATGTGCTTATTGTAGCACCAGTGGAGGACAGTCAAACGCCCCAAACCGTTCTCCCTTTATCCAGTGTGTGATCCTAACTCTATATATAAAATACAAGACTATAACCCTTCACCGGTTCCACCCCCGAAGAGCGAAGCTATGCTGTAGCTGGGTGGCAGTACATCTGATACAATGTCAATTTTATACAAAAAAAACTAATAAAAAAAAGAAAGAAACCCGTTAATTATCCCTTAAAAAATAATCCTGTTGGCCGAAGCTTTCAGCCTCTGCTAACCCGTTTAGAGCCACACTGCAGAGTGTGAGGGGGGGAGGGCAGGCGGAGAGATTAGTACTGAATGTCTGGAAAGCACTGATTAGAATAAGATTGTGTGTGTATATGGAGTCATATAATTAGTATGGGATGCAGTGATTAGTACAGGATTCAGATTTGCAGCGGAGGCCGTGTACAGAGGGTGGGGGCTGCTACCCTCTCCTAATTGGGGACCCCCGCACAGCAGAGGAATGATCGCCGGGCCCCCCTGTAGAGCACTGTTGGTGGAGCCTGAGATACTGGGGGGGAAAGAGGCAGCCGAGTTCATGGTGCGCCCCGTCTGCGTAGCTCCTGTGTGAACGCTGGCGGAGGAAAGAAGCAGATGTTATATACGGGAGAGCCTCGAATTCATTCATCACTCACGTTCAAAAGTTTGGGGTCACTTGGTTTTCCGGGAGAACTGGGAAATATCTAGCAAAAGGGCCACGGTATTTTAGCACGCTTAACCCCTTAATGACAAAGCCCGTACACATATACGGGCTCAAAATGCATTGTTTTCAATGGGTTTAGGGACCGCCCATTGTCCTTAAGGGGTTAATGCTTCGTCACTTCACCGCTACTTTCGTTTCCACATTTCACGTATTTTGTAACGGTTTTGTACCGCAGGCCCGTAAATATTATGGTTTAAAGAAAAACTACAGGTCCGGAAGCACAAATATTTAATCTATGTGTATTTAAAGTTTTTTTGTTAAATGTTTACAACGTAAAAAAATGTTTTTCCCTATTTATTTAAGTTACCAGGATGTTAAGATAATACGGGGTAAAATATGTTTAGTGCGCATGGCTTGCCTCTGGGCTGAAAAGAGACATAGAGGCAATGATACAGGTCAGAGGATTTGCTCTTTTTTATATTTAAGAAAAAAAAAGTTAAACAAAAGATTATATATATCAAAAGTATAACTAGTAACGAAGAAGAAAAAAAACTATGCATGCGGGGTATCGATCTATTCAGGGGATGTTAAATATTTTCTGTTTCCCTGTGCAATCAGTGGCGCCCAATGTGGAAAATATCCTAAAAAAAACTGAGATTTTTTTTTTTTAAACGCATATTAGTCATACTAAATGGCAGACTATGTAAAAGTATAGAAAAAGACAAATTTAGAAACTGTGTGGGTTCACTAAAAATGGAAGAGAGGAATCGGAATTTAACAAAGATATGATTACTAAAGTGGGGGAGGGGGCGTTCACGAAGTTTAAGATGTTTAGGTTTAGAAAACGTAAAACTTTGTATTGTACGCGCCTCACCTTCAATAATTTCCTCTTTCACTTTTTGAAGCTCTCGCCTCATTTCCTCCAGCAGTTCCTGTCAAGGTACATCACCATGAGAAACATATATTAGTACATATAGGATAAATATACATTTATATAATACAGGACTTTATCGGTCATATTACATTAATGTAATGTATAGAATATATACACATTATATATAATATATTAACCAATATCACTCCAGACCAATATAAATGCTTTACATTTACTTTATTATATTAATGTATAGAATATATACGTTATTTTATAATATATTAACCAATATCACTCCAAACAATATGAATGTTTTGTGCTTAAAACGAGTGTAACAAGCTGTAACATTTATATTAATGTATAGAATATATGCATTAATATATAATGTATACAATAAATTATATAATATATATTAACCAATATCACTCCAAACCAATATGAATGCTTTGAGCTTAAGTGTAACAAGTTTGCAACATTATTTATATAATTATTTTTATACATATCCTTTAAGTTATATAAGTATATTTATAATATATTACATAAAATATGTTTCTATACAATATTATATATTATACCCCACTATAGAATTGACATTGCATGGGGCAGGTATTGATTTGAAATGGTCAGTTCTCCTGCCAACTCCTTGTGAGTGCATCAAAGGGCCAAGTGTCACAATAACGCGACTGTCATGGGGGCTAATTCACTAAATGGAGAGTTTGTTGGGGAGATGCGGTTTCAGCTCCTTAATTCCCTATTCATTATAAATGCTCAACACCGGCAGGTTTCTCCAGCAGGAAAGGCTGAGCGGGTCCTGCATGATGTATAAGTCAAATGGTGAGGAAATCTCGCTGATTTAGCTATACATTATTCAGGGCCAGCTCTTCGTAGTGAAAACACAACTCCGTTACCTGTTTAATCTTCTCCATGGAGTCCGTGTCCTCGGGGCTTGGGGCCACCTCTGTACTGCCGACAGTGGACTTCATCCTAGAGAAAGTCATTTGAAAATGTTCATTATATTCACGTTACACAGAGGATAATGTTGTGTAGCAACCAAAAATGTTTCCCCCCCCCCATGTAGGCGAGGATTAGCAGTTACCTTGGCAACGTGGTACTTCCTCGGTCCCAGGGACGGCGGGTGGGTTCTGAAACCAAGAAGAGACGAGTAAGCTGGCGAAAGCCTCAGAGTGATGATGATGACCACAATGTAGCGTTCGCAGGACGGGGGCAAATGTTTACCTCCGCTAGGCATTAACAGGCACCCTTACTGGAGGCAGGATATGTATTTGCCCAAGCCCCCCCTTTAACCCTATTCTGTAGGTTAGAATACATACAATGTCATCGTAAGCGGTACTCACCCCCTTGATTCCTCCCTCCCTGAATGTCATTGTCATCTTGCGTGGCCGTGGGGGCCGGACGCTCGCTCTGCTGCGTCATCTTCAACCTGCGCAAATCACACAATGCGGGTTAATGGTGCAAAAGAGGCAGACGCAGAACCAGCGTGCCGGACGCTCTGCAGAGGATCATGGGCAGCTGTACTCAATCATTAGCTGGGGAGCCGTTATCAACCACATTGCTGCCCTAATCACCCAAAGAAGGATGACTGGAACATTCCGAGGAGCCCGACCAGGAGCGTGTATTCCCTTTGTCACAGTTAACTTTTTACCTGCGGGCCAGCTTTGCATTCATCTCCTCCATCAGTCCGCCGCCGCCTCCTCCTCCTACTGATGCTCCCCCACTGGTGCGGCTGATGTCCGGCTTAGGTGGGCCCCCAGTAACTGGTGAGGGTCCGCTACTTGCTTCATCCTGAAGAAAAAAGAAAGACATAGCGCTGATAAGTGCACAAGATTACACCTGCCCATCCACTACCGGACCAGCACCATAGCCCTCTACCCCCGTCACCCCCCCGCTGACCCATACCCACTCCCCTAAGTCACCGGCTACGCTCGGGTCTCACCTTTGACACCTTTCTTAGTTTGGCTGCTGCAAGAGCCGCAGCAAGCCCTCCACCTGCTCCACCACCGCCGCCACCTCCTCCAGATGGGAGAGGGGGAGCTGGTGGAGGACCGGCCCCAGGGGGACCAGCCCCTGGGCCTGGGGGAGCCTGAGGTGCAGGTGGGCCTCCTGGTGGTGGTGGTGGCCCTGGTGGTGGAGGAGGTCCTGGTGGGGCAGGTGGACCAGCTGCTGGGGTCACTGGAGCCACTGTGTATGAAAGAAAAATAGACAATGTCAATAAAACCAAGCTATTTATCACCAGCCAAATAACATCCCCCCCCTGCCACCGGGGGCCTGACCCGATAATACCTCACCTGGACTCTGCATTTTCTGTTCCGGTTCCATCTGCATCCTGAAGAACCAAATAAAATACTGATCTCAATGTAACAATTCCAAATAAGTTTGTATAAGAATAATTCAGAAAGATAACCACAATTTCACAGTAAAAAGGGATATAAAGTAACGGACCCCAGAGTCGGACTTTGATACATTGTGTCTCACCCACTAGGGAAAGTCATTCAGTAGCCCAATAAGACATCACTGAGAGCGCTGTATAGAAAAATGCATGTTTTAAAGAATACTAATGAGGAGCGCGCACGCGCACGCACACGCGCACACGCACACTCCCGCTTTCTCTCACCGTCTCCTTTTTTGTCCCTATAGCTCTGCTTGCTCTCTTGCCTCTTTTTGTTCTTCTTTCTTCGTTGGCATCTCCCCAGTATCGGCTCTGTTAACCAGGCCTCCTGGAGTGTTTCCTCAAATGGGTGGAGCCTCTGCACACACCCTGACCCTGATTGGATGACTTTTTTTACTTAATTTAAGTTTATGATAAAATAAATCATAAAATCCAGAATTATCATTTTTATTTTATTTCCTAAGTTCTGCTCTGCTCCGAAGGAATGTGATTTTTTTTTTCCAAAAGGCACCAGTTTCTTTTCTGCCAGTAAAAATTAGAAATCCCTGAGAAGGAATGATTCAGAGACTCTCGTGTGTTTCGGGGGAACCGGTTTGATGCTCGGAAGCCTCTGACGCACATTTATCGCTGCGGTTTTAGACATTTTCTAGTAGTATCTGCGTCTGTCTGCGAGGTGCGCGAGTGACGATGTAAAACGGGGCTCCGCATGCTTTTTAAAAGCTGCGTAAAAGCTCTCCTTGCGGGCAGCAACGATCTTTCCAAACAAGTCACGATAAAGTGAAAGCAAACGGTTTGCACCATCGCAAGCGCACGGTTCACTACTAGCCGTCACGTGGCTGCCTTACAGCCCACTTTATCGGTCCGGCGGATGTGGCGTCACCGGTCACACCGATCAACGGGCTATGGAACAGATTAAGGTCTCTTTGGCCTCCACGGTACAGGTGGCTACTCAGATACTGGTTCATCCAGTCTGCTGGGTTTATTCACTAAACAATGCACAAGAGAGCCGTGGGATACAATGGACCAACTGAGCCTCTTATTGCAGGAGAAACCCTTCTCGGTCGGCTGTTCATAGAACGCAAGAGGGTCCTGTTTCCCATTACATAATAACTCGCATACAAATCACTGCTTAGTGAATAAACACCCAAAGTGCTTATGGTAGCGTTCTGTCCCTGCTACTTTTAGCTGCAACTCCCAGCATTCCCATCCGTCTGCAATATTTGGCTTCTTTACGCAGGGATGCAGCATACGTTCTCTATCTATATCTTTTATGTATTTTAAGCTCTGCTTAAACAGACTTCCCATATCAGATCCGACCCCCTCTGTGCCGTGTTATGGATCCACATGCGACCCCCCATGTGTGTGCGGGGGGTGTTAATTATTAAGTATATTTTTATTATTAGGGTATTAATGTGCGTTTACCTCCTGGGCTGCTCGGGCTCCTCCACTCGGGGCCCATTCTGCTGAGGCCAGTTGCTGGACCCTGGAAGAGAGATTATATATACAATATATACAATAACTGCGGTTGGATCTGGGAAGAGGAAGAAGAAGATACGGAGGGGAGGATGAAGTCGGACACGCACCTGTCTCCAGCGCTTCCAAGGCCTGCAATATTCCTGCGGCAAACTGCATGGCCTCATCTTTACTGGCAAAGTTCAAGCCCCACACCTGCCGGGCATCCCTCCACTGGTGGAAGTTAGGGGTGGCCTGATTGTACTTCAACCCTCTTACCAGGGGGCAGTTTATAACCACCTATGGGAGGGGGGGCAAGAAGCGAGGTCAGAGAGGTGTGATGTCATCGATTTTATTTATTTAATGCAGGAGGACACTTGACCACCTACTCATTGAAACAGAAGCTTTGAAGGCGGCAACATGGAAAGTCTCCATCTTTTGTTAAATGCAACTCCTATGATCTTAAGCCACGCAACGCCAACAACCCGGGAACCTATAGGTTAAATCAAGCATCCCACCACTGATGAGCATAAGTACTCTTTTATGGATTATTTTACCTAAGAAAATAATAAGACACTTGCCCCCCCCCCCGTGCCACCCCCTCCGCTGTCTGTGATTTATGTCAGTTTGAAGCAGCCAATCGCTGGCTGGAAAACCCTCCCATTAAAATCAATGGAAGAGCATTATACGAGAGCGTTATACGAGAGCGTTATACGAGAGCGTCATACGAGAGAGTTATAGAGTCTCTCCGATACCTGCTGACTTTGCAGTCACGTAAGCCCTCTATTCTCCCGTTACAGCTGCACCCCCTCCAAACACTTTCACAGCGGGACGTTCGGAGGATACGCAGCAGCCAATAGGCTTCAACCTTTCACTGCGCAGCTCCCTAAAACATTTTACACTCGTACAATACATAGGATTTAATAAGTGTGATTTTTTTTTTTTAATTGTTTTTTCTTTTCTTTTATTAAGGTCCGGAGTTTGGGGGAAGCGAGCCAATAGGAAGTCTTCATTGCAGGACCAAGGAAACCGCCTTATACAAAACTCCAGAGCTTCCATTCCCAATAGATTGTAAGCTCCCAAGAGCAAGGTCCTCATTCTGAACGAGTATGTGTTAACATTATTGCCATTTTGTATATCTGCCAATTTTATTGTTGGTTTATTTTAACTCTCCCCCCATTGCAATAGAATTATGGAATCTGCTGACACTCTAAATATAATATCATTTAATTCTTCTACTATTTACTATTAAGTAATTGCCCCCAAAACTGGATTTACAGCTATCTAATTCACCCCTCTCCACATAATCAATCCTTATACATGGCCTCTCTTACACTGTTTTAGAGAAAGACAAATCCCTGGTGGTCTAACACCTCTAAAGTCCTGCCCCTGAGGATCCAAGGCCCGCCCATACGGTACCTGCTGATCTTGCATTTTTCTGCCTACTACACGGTAGGCCTGTGATGTCGGGTTGTGGAAGATCTGTACACGGCTGGGTCCCTGAGCGCCGGTCCCAGCAGCAATCCATTTCTTATTGGCATCGTCGTAGACCATTACGTTGGCACGAGCCGTGACCACGGGAGTCTCACTGTCGAGGGGGGAAATTCGAAGGCAGATGAGAGTTGGAAGAGAACAAGTATACAAAGGGGTAAAAAAAAACCCATTGTCATATCACATTAGACAATATCAGATGAGTGTGCGGCAATAACCATTATCTTATATAAACAAGGAACAAAAGACATTAGGACACAGACCTCAGAACGCTGACACCTCACCAAGTGTAATCTGGTTTCCTACCACACCATCAACCACAACATCCTATTAGTCAATTAGTCTTCCTGAGTTGCATTAGCCATTGATCTCAGTAAAGTCCATGAGTAATATATTGACGGCGCATGATCAGTATGATTGGGGGTCATCCAGAGTAACACCGACAGATACTGATAGGCCGTGGCTTCTCTAATCAATGTGCTTAGAACTTAGGAGCCATAAAGAGGTCCACCCATAGAGATCAATATAAAAAAGCACAAAAGGTCAGGCAACCGACCTAAACCTCTAGGAGCCATGAATAACCCCATAAGTGAAACGAGCTTCAAGGAGACCTCTTAGAAACCCAAGGCACAAACTAAGCCCCTTTCCATCTCCGGGATGAACGCCTTCCAAGAAGGGCTTTCAAAATACGCCGTGAGTATCAAGTGTTACTTTTATCCATTTTGACCCATTTATAACAATATCCGAGGAAGAACATTCCATTTTGGAGTGCGAGCCTCGGGATAACGGCACATTAGTTAACAGAAACACAAATAATACATAAAAGGGATTTAAGAAAGTACAAGGAGGGAAGTTTATTTCAGAAAGAGGAGAAATGTTAGAACGAGAGGCCATCATCTAAAACCAGTGGGTCGGAGGCTTAGAAGAGATGTAAAGAAATTTTAGGTGGGGGCCGAATGGGGACGATCTGCCGGCAGATTCTATGTCATTACATTCTTGTTTCTCCAGCAAGAGTGGTTGAGCTCACCGATTCAACCATGCATTATACAGGGCCAACCAAGCTCTTCCCCCTTGGTTCGTTCCCAATGTAGAGTGAAGCAACGAGCTGAAACCACAGCTGTCCTGCAGACCTTCGCAGCAGTCTACAACCCTTATGGAGTATTTATTAAAAGCTGATTACTGCCGGCCTCTGCTTAGCGCCCGCTTAGCACCCGCCCCCGCTTAGTGCCCGCCCCCCCACACAGTATCCGATCTTTTCTTCAGACCGCATATATCTTTCATGAGCGGTTCCATCCCTAGCAGAAAGAAGCTTCTACCATCACTCTCCGTCTCCGCAAATAAATATGAGGATCAATACAGCAATATCCATCAGGGTGACATCAGACAGGCCTGGCCATAAGCCACATTGGCTAGTTGCCCGGTGCCCGGCGCTGTAAAAGTGCAGCACGCGGCTGGATTTGATCGAAATCGTCAGTCCGGTACCAGGATCCGGCAGAGGATTTGGTTTGCTTTCCGGCGCCGACGCATGACGGCAGCTTGCTCGTCAAAAGAAAGTTATGTGATGTAGGTCACGCTTGCCTGTTAGAAAGGTATGCGCAAGAAACACGGCGCCCACCGAGCTGTGTTACAGAGCAGGGAACGTTCTGTGAACACACGCTTCGCGTTCACACGTGAAGCACCGGGTGGGAGACAGAATAGTGCACACTTCACTTTGCACACGCACAATACACACGTGGGTGAGGCTGCTCCGCGGTGCTATTTTAATATAAAAGAAACGTAACACAGACACACGGGAACAAACCCACTGACACATGTACAAACACACGCTTTAGCCTTAGCTATTTCCCCCTGCTCCCCCCCTCTCACAGTTGTGGTTTTGTCCATATAAGGCTGTTTGAGAAAGGCAGGAGATACCACAAGCGACAGCAAACAGGGGGGGGGGAGACAGACATAATAATACGAGAGCGCCGCGCGGGACAGGAGTAGGTAGACGGCCAGCGAAGGTAGTTGGCGGGTGATATTATATTCCACGTCTAGGTGCCTCGGTGCCCTTACGTGTTGTTTTGAGCGCGCGTGTCACCAGTTCCGGCTACAGAACACGAGCCTTGTGCATCACGCACACACCAGACTGGCAATAACGTATACCTATACACTGCATTTAGATTGCAAGCTCCTTTGATCCTCCTCACCTTGTTTCTGTCGAGTCCTAATTGCTATGCGACGCACTAACCGTCACGTCCTGTTAACTCATTGTACAACACTGCAGAATATGAAGGCGCCATATAAAATCAATCCATAGCGCACTATTGTAAATGCTAGATACGAACATCTTCAGAGCGATATCGCACAGGTTATATAAATATAAACCATGCAACACTTGTAACAGAAAGGAGTAGTAGATACCTGGAACGGACACCTAGTGGAAGAAGAACATGCAACCACAGTAAAAGGAACTGAAGAAAGCTCAGGGCGAGTGTAAATCTATAAATAAAAAGGGCAGACTAGACGGACCAAATAGTAAATATATATATATATATTATACATACACTCCCATATACACACACACTACTGTATGAATGTGTATGTATGTGTCCCGGGTACATATTTCTGTACAGATGTTTAGCAGGCACTAGGCATGTATATACACATCCACTTCCCATACGTGTTAACAGTCTGGATGGGGGAGGGAGAAGCTATATATTTACAGCGGCGCACAAACCCAGCAGGGTCTGGGAGGTATACGATAACACATCACAATGTATAACACACAGCCAATGGCGTAACACACCTGTACAAATATTATATGCCTGTACACACAGACGGGCTCCTTAACACAACCAACGCCAACGTGTTTTGCATAGTTCCTTAGGAAGCGCGTTAATTCATTACACCAGGTAACTTCCGCATTTACCCAATAATTGCGGGTCCGCTAAAAATCCTGAAAACTCCCTATAGGTTACAACGCAACAGCACCTGCGTTAACACAAAGCGACGGATCACACCCATTCATTCGGTTACACAAATCATTCTCGTCGGTGAAAGGGACACGGCCGTATCGGCCCAAGGAACGAGGAGTCTTTAAAGGACATCATTGGGCCAACATGGAAATAAAGACGTTCTCAAGACCTCAGCGGTCTCTTCTTCATCCCGTTATTGTCTTTCTAATGCTCACAGAACGATTCTCTTTATCTGTAATTATAAAGATAACACACGGGATCGTGCTGGGGATAAAGTACAATTAAGTGATTTACCGTCACTGACCAAGGGGCACGGAAAGATCCACAGCAGGATCGCCTATTTAGGATCACAGGATTACTTTTTAATGTTGCCGCACCTGGCGGTGATCATTTATTCACTCATTCTACACAAATACCCCCCCCGGTGACTCAACAAGACACACAGAGGGGCAGATCATGCCAAGCATTACACGCGTGACACATCCAGACACACAGCGATCCAACGTGATCTGACCTGATCCAGCACAGGGATCCCAGGCAGGGGGTCACTCACCTCATGGTGTGCTCTCTGTGTGTGCCTCCTGCAGGAAGGAATGTGCCCTCTCACCTTCTGCCCCCACCTACCCCAGAGCTGCCCTCACCTACCCCAGAGCTGCCCTCACCTACCCCAGCAGCTGCCCTCACCTGCCTCCCAGTCCCCCACCTCCTTCTGTTAATCTTTCCTGTTTACTCCTCACCCCTCCAACTCTAGATCTCTTCCCTTTGGCCCCCCACACCCTACCTGGACTACTCCAACATAGTAGTAAGAAGCCTCCACTTACTGCCCCACCCTGTATTGTAAGTAAAAGCCTCCTTGCCCCTCTATCGGCCGTCTGCTCTCTCCCTTCCTTCCTTTATCTTCCCCTCCGTGTCTCTTTCTTTCTTTCTTTCCTCCCTGTTACATTCTATCACTTCCTCTGTCCTGGGTTCTGCCTTCTCTTAAAAGGGCGACAAGCCACAGCCCATCTTAAAAGGGCAATCCACGCTCAGTGGTGATGTCATCACTAGAAAAGTACCCTCCCCCCACAGTCTGTACATACTGCCCCCAGGGGAGAGGCAGAGGGAATAAAGAGGATGGGAGGGGTAGGTGCCACCTGGCATGTGGGACTGAAGCCGCAGAGATTGGGCCGTCTGCATCTATTACTTTTTCACCGTATAATAAATAAGAATAATGGCTTTCGGGTTAAAATAAACCTTTTTCTGTATGCGTAACTCCTCTACGGTTCAAGTGTCCAAATCGAGAGCCGTGTTGGGGAGCAGGGCTGGAGAGTGTGAGTGGGCAGAAGAGTGGCCACCCACTCACTCATGGTGGCCAGCTGTGGCGTGAAGGTGGTCAAGTGGGTGAAACAATGCCAGATCTCCACTGATTTCACAGATCTGTGGGCACGTCAGAGAGATCCCCCAACCCACCAGCACCTGAAAACCAGGACTGTCCCGCAGAAACAAGGCACTTGGGTGGTGTGTGTATGTATTAGAAACCCACCTTACTTGAATACCATGGAGGCCGCCCAAAAACTCCACTCATAAAATAACACGTGGGGTCCTAATAAATGAATTTAGTTAAAAAGCTATGAAGGTGAGGGGTGGAATATACCTGCCGTGTGTCCCGGGGCTCCATCTGGTTATGGATTAGTACCGGTATACCCAGCGCCAGGGAGAGAGGAAGACTCCTTCCTGACCAGTATATATATATATATTTCACTTCCAGTAAGAACAGTGCGGACCCTGAGACTCCTGAAATATTAACCCTTTAATACCCCATTGTGAACTGTATATGTTGCCCAAATGGCTCTAATACCGGCCCTCATGGAAACATAACTTGTCATTAATGATATAAGATATGCTTCATTGAGACCCCTGAGCGATATGATCTTATATGATCACAGCAGGGTATATTAGGAAAGAGTGAGCTGCAGATTGTGTGAGAATCTGCCCCTTTACCCAGAGATCGGGGCAAAAGCCCCGAGACTCCGGGTCAAACCCTGAGAGTTGCCAGGTATGATGGGACGACCCTACAGGGACACTCCAGCCAACAAATGCACTTTAATGCATAGGATAGCTGTGTGCGGCCCCTTTAAATGTTCATGTTGGGCATAGGGGGGATTCAGAGTCCCCTCTCATGTATTTGCCCCTCTGCCCCAGACCCGGGTTGCATGCAGGGCAGGAGATGACCCTCGGGAGTTCCCAGAATGAACGGCGCATACAATAAGGCTGATATTTTTTAGGATATTATTAATAAAATATCTATATACAGCTCTTTTAGCACTAAAAACATTCAGTAATCCAGCCCCACCCCCTCTCCTGATTCCTGCACCAGTTATAAAATAAGTCAAGCCTGTTCGAAATGATACCCAACGAATAAAGGAACGTGTGGGAACAGAGGGTCACGTGACTGACAGGAAGTGATAGTCTGTTCTAAAAAAAGAGAAGCGTATAAAAATATTAACCCAATAAAGGCCGTATTGATGCTGAGTATAGTGATTGGTGTGAAGTACGTGGTTGCAGTTATAAAGTAACTGCTCGGTGGATCTGATGCGTCGCCGTGTTGGAATCTCTCCTGCTGTTTCCCCTCCACTAGATTGTCAGCTCCTGAGAGCAGGGCCCTCTTTTCTTTTTGTACCGGGATATCTTTCTTATTGTAACAGCGCTACAGAATCTGCTGGCGCTATATAAATAAATGTAATATCCTGGCAGGTCGGGGGGGGGTGCAGCCCCCCTGCTGCAGGGTAACATTATTTTTAATGCAGCCATGGAGTGTATATATGATAGAAGAAATGTTGTGCGTCTGGCGTGGACTGATATATATATATCTATATATCTATATATATGGTATATAGAGAGAGAGCCATTGAAGGTCCCTTTAAAGCTGCTCTCTTTGTAAATGACAGTGAAGCGGTACGGCTCTGCCATATGGAGGAAAGCGTTCATTTTGCTTTGTAATGGAAAAAAAGCAGCACTTAAGTGGAAGTCATTAAGACGCATATAAATAAAATATGTCTAATGGAAACGATGTCGATGGCTAATGACATTACAGGAGAATCTGCAGAAATAGGGAGATTCTGTCTCCATTCTGGGGACATTTAACCTGCAGACCATTAGCTTTTGTTGAAGTGCGACTCCCATTACCCACAGCCAGACAGAGCCAATTGCAGAGCTCCAGCTGCTGTCGGACTGCGAGGACTGTAATGGCCCCAATGCCACTTCTCAACGCTCTTCTGACTACAACTCCATTCAGTCAACCAGAGTAACCCAGAAACCTTCAGATGCTATGCATCTATAACTCCCAGCACTCACAGCCAGCCACAAGATGGTGAAAGAAAACTTCTATTGTAGCCGGCCCCTGTTCCATTGAAATTTGTTCAGTATTGTTAAAACATGGAGTTATTCTTTAGATTTACTGCTGCTTCGCGCTCTGTTACGTCTTCCTCAATGTCCATGTGGGGCAGGTAAAGGCTTCCTCAATGTCTTCACGTCTCCCCCTCCGACAATACTGTTGCCCTATAGTTGATTTCTTCATCTTAATTGGTTGCCTGTTTAGCGCAGGCCTCAGAAGCGGAAAAAAAGAAAAAAGCAGATATGATAGAGAACGTTTGCTGGGTATGAGGGTATCACAGGGCTCTACAGCCTTTAAAGCCCAAAAAATGTTTATAAATAGGTTAAATTGTGTACATTAAATGCACCGGACTTCTTCCAATTCCTACCTCAACTCTACAAAGACCATCTCTATGTCCTGCGGTCGCATGAAGTCTTGGTGAAGCCCTGAGGTAAAGATGTCCCTCTTTGGCATGCCTGGGAACTCTTTGGGTTTCACCCGGAGTCTACTGGTCCCTGGGTCACAGGAGCCTCTTTTAGGAAAGCCCACTACCTGCCCTATTTCCCTCCCACACCCATTCAACTTAAGACTATGTGGCTAGCCCCGCCCCTCGCTAAGCCACTCCCCCAGGCAGCGTGAACCAGGAAGTTCCCGGGTATGCTCTCTGGGGTTTGCTCGGAGGCTCTGGGTGAAGCATCGCATCTCCAGGCCTCTGGGTCACCATGGAGAATCTCCGGGTCGTGGGAGTGGTATTGAGACATGCCCCCCCGTCCCTGCCCCACTCCCCGCCCACTTTCCCTCCTACCATGTTAAATTTTTCAGCATGTGAGGCTCGCCCTACATGCATCATCGGCAGACCGCCCACCGACATCAGTAGACCGACCCACTGACATCACTAGACCCGCCCACCAGCATCCTGAAAGGGGAGGGCTCCAGGTGGCTGGAGCCTGGCGGTTCCCGGGTACAATCATTAGCACACGGTCTTCAGCGCACTGTCCATTTTTAACTATAATATCACTATTATAATTATTCGTATAGCACCATCATATTCCGCAGCGCTGTACAACGGCTTATAAGGCTTAACCCCTCACGTGCCAATGTTTGCAGCGCACACACTGAGCTCTGGTTTTTGAGAAAGCAGGATACTGGGACGCAGTCGTCGCATGGGACCGTGTCTGTCTGGGCCCGGTCACCGGCAGGTTGTCTGCCTGGGCGTGGGGGTGGGCTGTGACTCAGTACAAGATCCTGATGTGTGCAGGAGCGGGAGGCACGCTGCGTATTCACAGAACAATACCGACGAGAACCTCAAACGGGGAGCTTTTGGTTTAAACGATGACTAATCTACTACCGCTTCATAAACTAATCTATAACTTCCCTTAAGGGGTTAACCGTCACTAGTCCATTTTTCATGTGCTTATCAGATCGCTCTAGGGGTTGCCATATCAGCATCTAATTTTTTGCTTTTGACTTTATTCCGTGAAGTTTTACCTCCTACATACTCCAGGGCAGTCGGCAACATGCATGCAATGCGATAGGCATGTGACTCCTGAATCTAAAAAATGCTGATATGGCAACCCTAACTGCAAGATGGCGACACATAAAAAATATGGCCTCATGAAACTCAAAAAAGTGGATACGGGCTCCTTCAGACACTTCGAGGAAATGCCTCATTAATGAGCTATCCGGCTCATTCCCGGTGCATTCTGGATGCGTGGCTCGGTTCTCGCCTGACCCTTATTTGGTGTGCGGATTGCAGTTGGCAGCCGGTCGTCGCTCTAAAACCACACGTGGGTTCGTCCAACAATGAGAAGTATTTCCAGAATCCGGCCGAGATATGATGTCAGCTAAATATATCTGGGAGCGAGCATCTCAATGCAGCGACGAGCTCCTCATCACAACATTATTACATATTATATATATATATAAAGATAGAAGAAAACTACTTTGGGGCAACTATTTTATATTTTTATTTATTATATTATATAATATATATATTATAATTATTATGTTATTTATTTTTTATTATATATATTATATATATTATATATATAATAATAGCACATATATAGGGTATATATAATTTATTATTTATTTATTTATATAAATATAATAAACTTTACTTTCATTCGGTTACATATGCTTAGAACCTGCGCATGCACGGACAGGCAGTAAGTCTTCAGGTGAAGTATTGGTCAATAATTGCTTCAGTTTGGGAGGAACTGCTACAGTGCGGTGAAGGAAGTGGTAAGAAACTTAAAATAAACTAACATTATGCTTGTGTCATAATACCTATCTTTAAGGGCCAGCGGCCGGATAATGAATATAATGAATAGGGATTGGATAAATGTCGCTAGTGACTGATCCAGGCCCTCACCTGTGAGATAAGTTTGGGACAGGACCCCTATTATTTGGCTACAAATTCAATTTTTTCTCTAGCAAAGAGCCGCTTTAGCCACCAGCAATCAATGGGTTAAACAAAAGACGCTATTACCGTAAGCTGACCGTTCGTTAGAACTTCCTTTTTTTAAGTAAATGACGACTTAAAGGTAAACGAACATCGTGTTGGGTTTTGTGTGATCACAAAACCTGGGTTTCGCCCGTCGGCAGGAACGCCCGCAACGTTGGCGGGACTGCTCCCCGGCGTCCCAGGACCAGCCACTGATGCTGGCGGGAGAGCCTCCGATGCCAGCTGGACCTCCTAGGGGCATCCTGGTAGCCGGAGCCGGAGATATGTGTAAGATTCCCAATTGATGCGTTTGCTACCAGTATGTTATGATTTATTATCCCTGCTTGAATACAGGTGACTCAGTTTCAAGTGTATTTTTAAGTAATGAGAAATCAAGGTTTCCACGAAATATTAACCCTTTAATATATTGTGAAGATTCTAAGAGTCTCCGGGCTGGCTCGTTTAGAGAGTTCCCAGGTATGGGCGCAGCCAGCACCCGTTCAAGGGCCGGACTGGGGATGACTAAGCGACTCTGGCACTTTAAGGCCGGTGTCCACCAATGGCATGCAGCAAGATGTTAAGTTAAGTCTATACTCTCTCAGCCGCACTCTGCAGAACCCAAACCGTCGCTGGCCCACCGGGCATCTTCCCAGTGAGCCAGATGGCTAGTCCAGGCCTGACCAGTGAACAGACGGAAGTGGGGGGGGCGTGAGTATTGAGTATGTGCCGGTAAGTTGTGGGGGGGTCCCTTAGATGCGAGAATTGTACAAAGCTTACTTTTAATATTTTCTTAAGAGTCATAAAAAGGTTCAGCGGCACTTTAAAGAAGGACACTTTGGAGATGTAAAATTTAAGAAAAGAAGTCTTATTACCATAGCGACCAATGAGATCACTGTGCTGATTGGTCCATTCCGTCGGCTACTATGTTGCTAAGAGTTTTTGATCCATAAAGCCCCCGGCAGGGTGCAGGAAGTTATTGCCGGATGCAGGTCTATTCCATAAGCGTCCACTAGAGGGCAGCGTCAGGCTGGTATTAGATTACTACATAGAGTGTTCATGGAGGGGTCAGGGCTGGTCACAGAAAGTGGTGGGCTACTGGAACCAGTCAGTATAAGCCGCATGAGTCATGTGAACTGTTTAGTCAGGGCAATCTGAACAAATCATAGAGGTTTACGGTGACTCGCCATGTCTTACTCATATCCCCAGGTGGTGGAGTCAGACCCCCCGAGCTTTGTGTGTCACTGGGGGGCATGTGAATATAGTGTGACCGTACGATGGGTTACAAGTTACATGTATGATTACTGAAGCGTCTCTATATATGGAGGGGCTTTCTGGTTTAGGTACACTGTTGGTTTATGACAGTATACAGATGACATCACTGCGTGTACTTGGTTAGGCTGCTGATGTCCGTGTTCTGTGCTGCGTCGCAGTTTTCCTTCATGTGTGTTCAGTTGTTGAATAAACTCAGTCGAGCAGCAGGGATAAAATTGGATGGAGTTCTCAGAAACCCCTAGGCACAAAAAAGCATGGATAAACCCGTCTGTACCTCTCAGGAGCCCCTAGGCACAAAACAGTATAGATAAGTGTGACTTATCTAGAGCCCATAGCCACAAAAAAGCAAGGATAAAACTGGCTGATCTGAGGAGCCCCTGGGCACAAAACAGTATGGGAGAAGCTGGGCAGACTTCTCAGTGGTCCCTAGGCAAAACAGAGCATGGATAAAGCTGGCTGGACTTCTCAGGAGCCCCCAGGCACAAATCAGCGTTACTATATCTGGACGGACTATGATGGAAAGATAAAGGGCCTGTATGGGAGTGGCGGGGGCATCCACCTTCTGTTATACCTTTCGGTGTGGCCCAAAAAATGTGAAGCCCCTAAGCACAAATCAGCGTTACTGTATCTGGACGGACTATGATGGAAAGATAAAGGGCCTGTATGGGAGTGGCGGGGGCATCCACCTTCTGTTATACCTTTCGGTGTGGCCCAAAAAATGTGAAGCCCCTAGGCACAAATCAGCGTTACTGTATCTGGACGGACTATGACGGAAAGATAAAGGGCCTGTATGGGAGTGGCGGGGGCATCCACCTTCTGTTATACCTTTCGGTGTGGCCCAAAAAATGTGAAGCCCCTAGGCACATGCCCAGTTTGCTTTATGGAGAACCCAGAGAAACGTGCCGCTCGCTCCTTACACACCAGATCCTCGCAGGAAACATCACATTATGATGTCACACTTTTACCAAACATGAATGATTTCTTTTTCTTTGTTGCATCCCACCTGGCGACCCACTATCCTGGAATAAATGCCACCTCCTCGGCTGAACGCCGGCCCTCGCTGGGGGCCGGATTCGGAGCTTTTGTACATAGAGTGGCAAACACATTTTTTGTTAACCCTTTCAGCGCTGGAGGCCTCAGGGTTATCTCGCTGCAGGCTATGTAGGGCAGGGAGGAGCGCTGGGAGCTGATTGCTCTCTAATAATAAAGAGCTGGCTTTCTGCCCCTCTGCCTGCTTCTCTCTCCCCTCCCCCACCCTTTGTCTCCATCACTCCTCCCTTCTCTCTCCCTCCCTGTGTGTGTGTTTGTCATTGTGTGGTAGTGTGTAGTGTATGATTGTGGCATCTCCATAATGAGATGATAGCGAGCCCGCGTGTGTGTGTATGTGTTGTGCTGGGTTGCGTGTCTGTATGGGTGTCACACGCAGCTGGCGGATATGGGACACGTCCTGTCGTTCACACATTGCAGTAAGTGTCACCTGCTGTGTCATTGTGTCACTCGGGTCATTGTCTGTACATTCCGTGGGGTCTCCCCGTGTCACTGTCTGTGTGTTCTTGCCTTACTGTGCGCCTCATCCGTATAGCTCCATGCGTGTAACATGTGAGTGACGGGGCTATTAAACAAGCATGTACATCATGTGTGTAGCTATATATAGGCGTGTAGATGTGCATCACTGTATATAGGCGCATATCATTCCTATATATATATATTGTCTATATGTTATTCTAATTTATAAAATCTTATATATTATTAGTTATATATATGTGCGTTTTCATGCATACGTGTCTCTGATCAACGTGTAATATATATGTCCGTGTGTTATATCGTGCTCTGTTATTGTATGTTATATATATATATATATGTATGTACACATGCATGCTATGTTTCTCCCTTTCTATAGGTCTGGATATCTTTGCGTATATAGTTACACATATGTAAAGCTCAGTGTGTATGTGTGTGTGTCTGTGTATATGTACACGTTTCTGTGGATTGGTGTCTCCTCATCATGTATATTCTTTAGTGTATAGCTATATCCGTGTGTGTGTTTGTGTGCATGTACGGTATATTATCCTGGTTGTGTATGTTCCTCGTGTGTGTTTGTATACGTGTGCATCGGCTGTATACCTGTCTGCATGTTATTATATGTAACAGGTGGATCCATGCTACATACAGTATGTCACTCATTTCTTCGCTGGATTATGGGCCCCACTGTGTAAAGGCGACGGTGCCCCGGATCACCTAAACTTTTGTGACTTCTTTTACTGCCGGTGCCTCTTCCGCTGGAAGTCTATTCCAAGTATCTACTACTGTTTCTGTAAAGTAGAATTGTACAGCGCTGCGGAATATGATGGCGCTATATACATCAATAAATAATAGTAATAGGAATATGGGCTCTGGATTCACTTTGTGTATCTCCCGCAGAGGATGCTCCATCAACCGCATCAAGCACCCCGGACTCCTGTCCTCCCGACGGTAAATATATCTTGCCTATATTTTGCTCCTCCATGAGATGTATAGCAGCTACATATGCAGTGGAGGTGGATGTGCTGATGCACTGGCAATTGAAGGACACTGACCCTTAATTCGGTATTGTGTATTTTTACTAAAGAATTCCCATATTTACCTCTACCACTTCTGCTGGGAAGCTGTTCCACATATCTGCCACCATATCAGTAAAGAAAAACCTTACATTACATCTATACATCTAGTTTTAGATTTATATGGCCTCTTGTTTAAGCATTTCTCCTCCTTTGTGTCAGGCTATGCTGTTATTATTATTTTTTAATAATGTACAACCATTTTTACTTGACTGTAGGTGAACTTGATGATGAACCCTTGGTGACCCAGGTTGACTTCTGGCCCCTGCCTTCACCCCAGGAGCCAACATTCTCATATATCACTATAGGAAGCCCTGGCCCCTGGCCCCGTCCTGCAGCCAGACCGCGGAGGGGACGTGGTCAGTGTCAGAAGGAATTCCAGAGCCAGGGCAGGGAAGAAGCCCCCAGAGCAGAAACGCCTGACGAGGAGATGGTGTCCTTTGTCTTGTTGGAGAAGGTCTGCCAACTCTCGCAGATAGCACCAGCCCCGCCCCTGAGGATCCAGGAGAAGACAGAGTTCATGGAGAAACCTCACCTTCAAGAAATAGACTGCAGAGCAGGTGAGATAACTACTTCTACACAAAGAGAGATAGAGACTTATGTGCACAAATCACAATTTATCCCAACCACTGAGCTTCTTTCTGCCGCTGTGGTTTCCTTCTCCGCTTCAGCACTTAGGCCACGCTGACTTCTGAGCTTCGAGTGTTGACTGTACTGGAGTTCATTCACGGGATGAGCTTTGTCCTGGGTCCTTCTTTCTTCTTTGTTGACCGGCCAGGTCTGAATGTAAGGTTTTTGGGAGTGTGTCGGGGGGAGAGCAGCTGAGGTTTCCAATTTTAATGGAGGACGTGTGAAGTCCTGTACTTTTTTCTTTCACCTGTAGCGATAATAATTTGGCTTTTCCTTGGCTTTGGGTGCATTTAAGGATCTAATAAACTCAATTCTGTAATGACGGCGAGAGAACTAATTACTAGGATGTGTGGCTGTTAGACCAAAAAATTAATTGGTTGAAGGACTTGTGTGCTACAAGACCTCAAATTGTCAAGGCTGGGGTTCAGTAGCCCAAACATGCGCAGTACAGCCTTTCCAAATATTTACCATGTCCCCTCCCCTGTTTAACTTTGGCTCGTGAAGGATCTTGACTGCCCACATCTTATAACCTTTATTTAGTTTTCTTGACTAGCGTCCCCCGGTTTATTCTCCACCGCTAGCCTCGCCTTTTGTTTCGCAGGCTGATGAGTAGAATGCGTTCCTCAGCTTCTTCCTTTCTTGTTGTTCTTGGATAATTACGTTGATGCGCGTTTTATCTTCCTTGGAACATCTACAGAGCTTCTAAGCCAACCTTTTTTGTCCTGGTAACTCTACTATCGCTTCTAGAATGGCTTCATTGTGTTTTGTTTCGTCGTCTTACTCTTAGCCAGTAGTTTTCTGCCGTAGCCTAGACATTATCTTACGGAACGCAGTGGAAGATCATCCTGTGTCCTTCTCTGCTGTTTAAAGGTCCGTTAAAGGTCCGGAGACCCCTGACCATGACCTGTAGAGAAGACAGTCCTTCCACCGATATACCAGCTGCTGCTCGGAATCTATACGCAGGGACTGCTGTATCAGCTGTCACGGAGTTTGCATCTATCCGGTCTTGTATGCAAGTGTGTTTTACCCCATCGTATGGGGTGGCTGTTCCTTTTACCCCGCGTTAAACACAGCCCTGGCCCAGGTATAATCTATAAATGGATATACACCCAATGTACTAACTGCCCCAAGCAGGGCAATTACATACCAGCATTACGGACTGGGAATACAAGACATATGCGCATATAACTTACATAAAGCTACACACTTAGCTATTGTGCTCAAAAAAGGTGTCAAAAGCGTTATGGGAAATAAATGTGAATATTAAAAAGCCCCAAAAACCTTAGTATTTATATAGAGCTATACCTGTATATGTAGCTGTGCTTAGAAGATATATGATGGTTTATCATGTAGAATTATAACATATGAAATTAATATAATAGAAATATGTATATGCGTGTATATAATACTGTGTGTGTATATATATATATATATATTATATATATATGTGTTTATACCGTATATATATTATATATATATATATATATATATAAGCCATCCGCTCGTATGCATATACTGTGTGTATGTGTGTGTGTGTATATATATATATATATATATATATATGTTTATACCGTGTGTGTATATATATATTATATATATATATATATATAAAGCCATCCGCTCGTATGCATATACCGTGTGTTGTGGGATGGCCTTGGCTGCCTATATATAGCGCTCTTCTCTCTCGCTGTCACACATGGTGGGATCATGTCTTAGAGTCACTAGTCACCAAGGACTAGTATTAAGGATCTAGTTACCGGAGAGGGAGAAGAAAAGGGAACACCATGAAGAAAGCAGGTAATTGGGGAAGCGAAATGATAAAGCCGGGGAGAGGGACGTGGAAAGGAGAGCCGGGATCCCTGGGACCCAGAGGGAGAGAAGGGAAAGAAGAAGGGAAAGAAACAGGGAGAGATGGAGGAGGGGGGAGCGGAGGAAATGGCTGAGAAAGAAGGAGAGAAATAGTGAAAACCAAGTGAGGGGGTGCAGTGCGCACATGTACCTGTCAATCAAACGACAAGACAGCCCCCTTCACAGACCTAAAATAACCCCACAGTGGCAGGGAGCTGAATATACCGCCTGTGCAGTAATACAGGGATTTTATTACATCACAGCTGAAAACGGCAAAATTCACCCAAAAAAAACACACATTGCCCCCCAAAGAGCCGTTTTTCCCAGGTTTTTGTCTCCGACGAAGGATTCTTCTCTGTCTTTAGGACTCTATTCACCCGGGATACTTTATACCGCGCGCTGCATGTTTATTGGTATCGGTGCTGCTGACATTATGGAAGTTATTTATCAAAGCAATTTCAGGTGCAAATATTGAAAGGTGGTCTTATCACCATAGTAACCTATTAATTCCCCCCCCCCCGATTGTTTTTGCATCGACTGCTATAGCGATTAGACCACTTTTGAATCCAGAATGACTTTTTGTCCATGGCCCACATGCGTTCCTGATAATCGGTGATAATCGGTGATAATTAAAGGAGCAGTGATGGATATGGGATCCAAGAGGTGTCATTCCTGAACTTCCAAGACTCTAGAATCCTGCATTCCTTGAGATTCCGTCGTTCCGACACCCCGCGTTCCCGATGTTTTTGGTCTCGGAATTGACATTTTTAGTATTCTGTATTCTGGGGATTCTGTCCTGATTGTGATCACAGTTGAGGGGCTGATACATTAGAAACGGATCCAGAATCTGTTCAGAGTCTGAAGTTTGAAGAATACCGTAATTGAAACGTTGTTACTGCATCTAATGTGTGGGCTAAAACCAAATCCCCACAGCTTTAAATGCAATGCCTATCAGATCCTGAATGCTACTGAATCCCAACGCAGTCGTGGCCCCTAATCCCGTGTGCTGATGATCCTACACGCTGTGATCATGTGTCGTCGGTGGAATCCTTTTCCCAGTAATCTTGTGTTTCATTACTGGGATCCCGTGCCCAGTAATTTTATGCGCTGTTCTCTTAGCCCCTAACCCCTCAATGATCCAACGTGCTGGGATCCTGTATACTTAAAGTGGATTATGATCCATTATGTTAGTAATCCTGTAACCTCCATAATCCCATGATGTTTGGCTTGGCTGCTATTGGATATTTCTTGTATCCTTCCGGGTCTTGATCCACGAATCTCTGCTATCATCTCCCCACTATACCCTAAATTATAGTGAATCCACCCGGGGTATAAACAGGCATCACCTAGGGCCATGCGGGGGACACCAATTACTTAAATTTATTTTACTTTAATACATCTTTAAAAACATTGTGATTGCGTTTCTTAGTTTATGTATAATTATTCTTGGAATGACTTCTTAACCCTAAATCTTTTCACTTAGGTCCTCTTTAAAACCTCGAGCCACCCCAGTCCTTCTGGCTTAATGATCTTCGCTCTAGGCTACTCACCTTAGAGCAAACACTAATACTCACCTTTTTGTTAATGTTATATGCCTATTATTTTGTCTCTTGCTATTTCTTTACGAGCTGTTGAACCTCTGTATAATCCTCTATTCACTGTGCTTCTCTCTTTTTGTGCTCTTATAACGCTGTCTGCTTCCTCCTGTCCCTTATTTCTCCCGATGTCCTAGTCAAAGACCTCCTATACTGGAGAGATATCCCCCTCTCTGCTGCCTGTCTCACCGGGATAACCCTCTCCCTGCTGTGCCTCATCCAATTCAGTGTGATCAGTGTGGTCTCATACGGATGTCTCATTGTCCTGAGTGCGACTCTCACGCTGCGGATATACACTAAGTTCTTACACAAACTCAAGAAAGGGAGTGGATCCAATCCGTTCCAGTGAGTAGTAGATAATGGGTTGTAAGCATGAAAGTCAGCGTCTCAGGTCCAGGGTGGATAATTAGGGGAGAACCGAAACCCTTGGAGGTGAATTTACTAACCCAGGAGTTTGCAGGAGAATCAAACTCTTTAACTCACCGACTTCACTATACATTGTGAAGGGCTGAACCAGTGAGCATCTCCTATATGGGCTGAGCTGGCCCTGTGTAATGTATGAGTGAGTTATTTTTAAATTCCTTCCCATATTAACTATACCATATACTGGGCCGGGTCAGCTCTGCATGCATGACAAGCTTACAGGAGTTTGCTCTCACACTGGAAATCACTATACTAGCAAAAGTCAGTGCATGGAGTAATGTATGTTCAATGTGTGTGTGTGTGTGTGTGTGTGTTATAGTGTTCTAGTGTGTATTCAGGCTATGCAGTGAGTTTAGCATAATATAGTATTACCGGTATATGTAGGATGATGTAGTAATTAGTGTGCCACGTGTATAGCACAAGTGTATAGTAGTGAGCATAACACATCTATACTATGCACAGTGGTGTAGTAGTGAGTGTAGCATGTGTATACCATGTACAGTGGTGTAGAAGTGAATATAGGA
>VKOC01005903.1:0-13210 GCA_009364415.1 Spea multiplicata
CCTATGTTATGTATGAATTTACAGCTCCTGGTTGTTGATCGCCTCCTAAACGCTTTTAAAACAGGCGTCCGCCGCCATACAATGTATGGCGGATGTTGACGCCCCGGGGAGGGGCCAGAGATGGCCCCTTAGTGCCGATCGTGGTGTTGCTGAATGCCTCGAGGTCGAGGCATTACAGCAATGCCGCTTGCGTGCAGAAAGCGAAAGTAGATCAAATGCCAGTATTTTAACCCTTTCCATGCACTATTTTTACCACCAGCCTTTGTCAAAATTTGCGGTGGTATTTTTTGTGTGTTCTTTTCCCCACACATACATTGTACTTCAGGTATGTATTTACCACTCCTGATATATGTTACTGTCAAACAACACCCCTCTATGTGTTCAGCCTCAACTCTCGAGTACAATGATACCACCCATGCATGGATTTGTCTGGTTGTTTGGGGCTAAAATGCCACATTTGAGAAGTGCGTTTTTTTCCCCATTTTGTTGAGTCTGTGCCTATACCATATATGTGAACCCGGGCCAATCCAATTAAGACTATGTCCTCTTGTTGTGGTAGTATTTCCCCTTTGAAATAAACTCTCTTCCTTTATCGTCTTGCCTCCCTTTAAGTATTTAAACGTTTCTATCCTGGTATTTATTCCCTCCCTCCTCCATTCCTAGTTTAAAATCTCCTCCAACCGTCTAGCCATTCTCTCCCCAACCTCATTGGACCCTCTTTCATTGAGGTGCAATCCATCACAACTATAGAGATCGTACCCCAAAGCAAAATCAGCCAAGTGCTCTAAAAACCCTAAACCCTCCTTCCTACCACCAGAACTTCAACCATGCATTCAGCTGCTTAATCTCCCACCGTCTTTTTGGTATAGTGCATGGCACAGGTAGTATCTCTGAGAATACTACCTGCTTGGAGGTCCTTTTTCTTAATCTCCCTAAAATTACCTTTTAGGACGCTCTATCTTCCTCTTCCTATGTCATTGGTGCCAATCTGCACCAAGACAGCTGGATCCTCACCAGCTCCTCCCATTAATATATCCACTCTGTATGCAACATGCCGAACCCGGGCACCTGGGAGACAGCAAACCATTCGCTAGACACCTCTTGAAATGCTAGTATTTTAACTCTTTCCATGTCAGAATTTTTGGGAAGATACAGTGCTAATTTTAGCACTTGCTCATAATAATGAACGTAATTCTTATTTTATTATTTTTGTCACTTTTTTTTTAGCTATTTTTATTTTTTCCTTATTGTTCAGTTTACATTTAAATATTTTACTAATCACATTGTGATTGGAAAGCTGGGCTCCATTGACTTGAATGGTTGAATGCAGCAAGGGGGACCAGAGTTTTCAGGAATGCCTCTGTAGTGAGGCATTTTAGCGACACCATTGAAGCTTAGGAAGCGGACGTTTAAAAACGGGTGTCCGCTGCTATAGGGGGTCAGACATGGTGCTGATCTCAGTGTTGCTGAATGCCTTTACGTTGAGGCATTACAGCAACACCATTTAAGCGAAGAAAGTAATTGTAAATCGCTTTTTAAGCGTGTTTAATGCAATGGCGTGCCAGGTCATTGGTCGTTAAGGGGTTAAATATGAAAGTGTTGCATTTAAACTAAAACACAAAGGCTTTGACCATAGATCAGTGGCCAATGAGCAGCTTCACAATGTTTTAGAAAATAGTACCCGCCCCTATAAACAAACAAACTAAAAAAAAATAAAACTGTAACTGCATGTTACCCCTAACCTGCTGGAAAAGTTTTTTTTTTTTTTTTATCCCTGCTAGGGTAATAACAACTTCAGCCAAATGAATGCATGCCAAGTGTCCATATTCTCCTACTGAAATACCCTGGGTTATCTGCTTAAGATAAACACATACCTTTGTGGTTTATTCATAGTTTTGTTCACTAAATAAGGATATTAACTATTAAAAAAAAATGCAAGGCTTTCAAACAGGAACACATACATTTTAATACCTGACCAATAATTGCTAGAATTATATTGGTAATTGTATACATACAGACATTATATAATATATATATATTGTATTATATAATATATACATGTACAATTCAACTACTTTAGAAGCACGTGTTTTTCCCCGAATATTTTGTTTTAATATCATATACCTAAAACTAAAATAATATGTTATATACGTTTACACACACACCCCAGCACGTGTAATCAGCCGATTATATAAAGAAGTGCCTTGACATAATCTGCCCCCTCACAAAACAGATCGCTAGAACAGGTGTTGCGTGGAGAGAGACCTAGTATCATCTACGTACCACCTAGTAACATCTACGTCACACTACAGGTGTAACAGGAAGAAATCCCCTTTTAAAGATAAAACAAGGCTACAGGGGGAACCATGTATTTTGGGGAGGCTCCTGCCTTGAAAAATAAATGTACTCAAAGTTCGTTCGCAGTGTTATAGGATCATAGGAGAGCAAGAGGTATATGTAGATATAACGTAGCTCGTCTGTAGCCCAAAAGTTTATCGATCATAAGGGGAAAGCTGACTTCTATTTTCACCAAACAGGTGTATTTTAGTGGCATGCCTTTTACTGTAAGTAACATTCGAATGTTATGTATTAAAAATATTAATAACAACAAATTAATAATAATAATGTAATGCGTTTATACTGCCCACTCACGAACAGGTGCGTCATGCTCGGGTACACTAATAGGCTAAACAATAGTGCATCGTGCATTATATTCCTATAAACCCAATGAAAGAAGAAAACACTCCATAACACGAAGCTTGTATACCCGTTAAAATCAGACACGCGTCTCCGTCCCATCACCTAAAGGTATGAGCTCCGGTTCAACCCCGCCCCGTTTCACGGTACCTGCGTCTTGGTTGTCAGTTGGATGACTGCTTTCCTAAAGTTTAATTTGGTGTCCGTATTTCCCATCCCAGAATTAACCAAAGAATATCTCCCTGTGTTTCCTTGGCCTCTTTGCCCGTTCCGATCCGGATCAAAACCGCCTACAACAGCTGGCAAACCGGATCCGTCAATCACCGAATTTGACCACGCCTCTTTGCGTCACCAATCCAGCCAAACTAGTTCAGGTCCCACCTACCCGACATCAGTACATTAAGGCCTACTCGTCTCATTGTGGCTAGGCCTCGCCTAGGGCAATAAACACCTTTCCTATTCGCTATGTGTAAGTTAAGCTGGAGTCACAAATAATTATAAACACATGCAGTATATGTATTTCTACATAACAGTAAATGTAATACACGATCCTCAAACACAATGATAGCGGCTAAGTGAATCTGGCATATAATAGGTTAAAATATCCAGCGCTATGATGATGTTTGGGGACGTGGTGTGAGCGGCAACCAACCAGCTTGCAGCTCACTGGATACTGTTTCGATGAAGAGGAGGGGCTCGACCGGTCCAGTCCCGTGGATGCAACGGGATGCTGCTAATACAGTGCAATAAGAACCGGGGTTTATTTAGAACGCAGACACAGTAAGGGGGCACATAGGGGGCTGATGGTTTGGGTTAAATGTCTATACTGACTGAGAATTAAGGAATAGGGTAACAACAATATATGCGGCAGCAATGCTACAGATGCTAGAAGACCCGGTATTCCGAATGTGCATTTAGAAACGAACCGCTTATAATTGAAACGTCTGAAGCAGACGAACAGGCCAGTGTCCCGGCGCTGACGCGAACAGCTGTACTGAAGTACCAGAAGGACAGTAGGTAAACATTACTAGGGGGCCTAGTGCGTTTGGGCGAATACCAATAATAGACGGTTAGGAGAAGGAGGATGCTGTATTCCGAGGCAGATATAGTCAAGGCATGCGCGTGCCGGTGCCAACGTGAAGAATAAGTGATGGAGATGCCTAAAGGACATTAGACCTGCGTCAAACCTGGTATACCGCATCGAAATAGACAACGTAACAGGCGTTTTAGTAATCGAAACAAAATGGCAAGGGAACGGTAAATCTCATTACAGTAGAAAACCAAAACCTCGGGGACAACAGGACCAGGAATACACACGTGGACTGAGAGGATGGTGACAGGAGGTCAGAAGGTGGGCACAATGATTGGATGAACAGTAGGGCTCATACATTGAAAACCTTACCCTTGCAGCCACTTGTTTGGATAATCTAAAGCCATAATCGACAACCAGTACATATAGATTTGCCATCGTATCAGTATACACAAATATCTATCATCATTCCTCCGAGAGAAACATTGTATCGCCTGGATACCGAGCCAGATGCTGGGAGCAGGGAGGATGGAGGAGTTTCACAGCGAGGAAGAGGAGCCCTGGTATGACCAGCATGATCTGGAGCAAGGTGAGGAGCAGGGATCGCCACTCATTAGGTGCTGTTTGGAAACAGAGCACAAATCTGTACGCGTAGCAGGACATGGAGTCAGATGGATTCTATGCATGTTTAATGAAGGCATAGCTGAATTTGTAATCAATGTATATTAATTGTGTGCATATGTCACAAATAATTCATTTTGAAGCAGGACATGTAATGGTTAAATAACTGAATACAACATCTGTTTAAACCACTATTCACTTCAGGGCTGGAAGTATTAATAATAAACACTAAAATAGATCTGTTACTTTATCTCTCTTTGATGGTTCAAGATGCCCTTGTAAAGATGATGGAGCAAAGTGGGAGCTTCAGGGCACTTTTAAACACACATTTCCGCTGCCATATGTTAATGTTACCCTTAATTCTATACCAAATATTTCTTGAAACAATTACGCTGAAAATAAATGTCCAATATATCACTATTTTGAATACTTTCAAGCCCCTGTTACAGGGTAGTTTAAGGGATGACTGTGAGTATTATAAAAACTCTATATGGTTATGTAAGCTCTTTAGTAGTTCTAAAAAAATTATACCAAAATGTTACCTAGGGTTATTTATTATATATACACAATGGAATAGACAACACTAAAGTTACTCAATGCCACAATATATATATACAAATAATTGTATTTGATAAATATCAATATCAATAAATCAATATCATTAAATACAATGGAAGCAAAAACAATACTACTTAAGTGTTCTTAGCGCATAGGCAGCAGTATTTGGCTGATAAAGTGGTTATATATATATATATATATATATATATAAGGAATTTATATGTACGCGTTTTATTTTGTACGTATATCCTGACCAGTTGGACGACACCAGAGAAAGAGGTTTGTCTTTTAGTGTTTTTCATTGATTTTCTATTTATAAGTAGCATTATATATTGTATCCACATTATTTAATCATATTGATTTATTTACTATTAATTTATTGAATAAAATCTATTTTTATATATATTATGGCATTGAGTAATTTTAGCGCTATTTCTTTTTGTATATTTGATTCCTTGTGTGGTATAACTGCAGCCCAAATACTAGCAGCTTAATTACCTTATAAGTTACATCTAGAGAATCCTCTCTGTTAATTATTTTAATCCTTTAGGGTTTATATTTATAGTTTTCTCTTGTTTGGTGTTGGTATGTGCACTTTAGTACCAAGTGACGTCATACGGTTAACATAGACATTGCCCATTGTCCAGTATTTTGTTATTTCGGGTAGTTAGTTTCGGGTAAGTACATTGGGAATGTGAAGAGTTGGAGCAGCCACTATGTATCAGGTACAACTGACGTGGTGTTGTTTTTGTTTGTTTGTTGTTTTATAGATTTGCATCTAGCAGCAGAGCTGGGGAAGACACTCTTAGAGCGAAATAAGGAATTGGAGGTGTCGTTGCAGCAAATGTACTTGAGCAATGAAGATCAGGTACAGGAAATTGAGGTAAAGGATTAGCAGATCAATGACATACTACTTTTTTACTGATACTAATAAGTTCATTGGGGTAGCACCGTTGTAGTATTGCTTTTTAGTCAATTAGGATAGTACCATTTAAGAAAAAGCCTGAATATAAGACGACCCTATAGGAAAAAGGTTTTACCAGTAAATGTTAATTCATGTAAACTATTTTTTTAAATAAAAGCTATAAAAATATTTTGGTTTTATTTCCTTCTATTTTCCAACCTGCCCCCCAGTTATGTACATCTGCCCAAGAAATGCCTCTAAATGCCACTGTGCCCCATGATATGCCTTTTGACCCTATATGCCACTGTACCCCCTGATATGCATTTTGACCCCCTATGTGCCACTCTGCCTCCAGAAATGCCTTATACCCATATATGCCACTCTGGCACTTAGAGGGTTTAAAGGCATATTATGGGGAAGAGTGGCATATAGGGAGGCTTAACGGCATTTCAGGAGGCCACGAGTGCGTATAGAGCGCGTTAAAAAACGGCATTTCTGGAGGCAGAGTGGCATTAAGGGGGTTAAAAGGCATTTCACAGAGCACTCTGCCTCCAGAAATGCCTTATGCCCCCGTTTACCACTCCCCCTCCCTCCTCCAAACTTACCGGTACTTAAGTCCTTTGACATGTAGCCGGTACTGAGTCCTCTGTCATGTAGCCGGGGCAGCATGTAGTTGTCTACGCGGTTCGCGTAGGCAACTTCCGCTGCAGCCGGAAGGAGGTGTGGCTAGCAGCGGGGGGGTGTCTGCGTCCGTCGCGCAGACCTTCCCCGACTGTCAGAGATCAGAGTTCCCTGCACCGGTGCTACATCTACACGCTGCCCCAGCTGCACACCGGGGACTCAGAAGTAGCGGTAAGTGGGGAGGGGGGGCAGGAGGATCCAGGTCCCCTGCATCGCTGTGGGGGATCTGGATCTTAGTCGTCTCCTAGTCAGACCTATTTGAGGTCTGATTATAAGACAACCCCGATTATAAGACGAGGGGTATTTTTCAGATCATTTGCTCTAAAAAAAAAACCCTGTCTTATAATCGAGCAAATACAGTAGTTTGCAACCAAGATGCAATTTGATGATACCATCAAAGCACATTATACCTAATATGTACCTTTGTAACATATTAAACAGCCTTAATGTTAGTTGTCTGGTCTTATTCTGTATTTCCAGTACCTGAGCAAACAGCTGGAGATGCTGCGGCAGGTGAATGAGCAGCATGCAAAGGTCTATGAGCAGCTGGACACAGTGGCAAGAGAACTAGAAGTGACCAACTTAAAGCTGATTCAGGAAAACAAAGTGGCGCAGCAAAAGATAACAAGGTCAGAATCAGGAGCCAAGAAAAAAGCAGAAAGGAACATATATACAAATAGGCTATTCATTGCTGTCTTCCCTCTACCAGCATATTGTTTCTGTCTGACTATGGAAAGGCCTAATATCCTCCCCTTTCCTAAAGCCAAACGTCTAGACGTTAACAGGATTTCATGCTGATAGCATAAAAGGGTGCTTCTGGGTTTAGTGCTACATCTAGAGGAGATCAGCAGGTATTAAGGGGACATAGGGCATACTGTGCACAATTATTAGGCAAGTTGTATTTTCAAGGATTCATTTTATTATTGAACAACTACACTGCTCTCCGTCAATCCAAAAATGTAAAGAAACCTTAAACCTGATTATTTAAGTAGGTAAATGTGAGGTTTTGGTTTTCTTAGGAGAATATCTATGTGTGTACAATTATTTTTTTTTTCATCTATTAAAGTGAGAATACTAAACAAACTCAAAATGTACAAATAAATATTTGAGACATTTCCAAAAAAAAATCAGTGACCAATATAGTCATCCTTCATAAGCGCTCCATTCATGGAGTCTGTTAGTTTCTTGATCTGTTGACAATCAACTTTTTGTGCAGCAGCAACCACAGCTTCCCAGACACTGTTCAGAGAGGTGTGCTGTTTTCCTTCAGCGTAAATCTGCCATTTAAGAAGGGCCCGCAAGTTCTCAATAGGGTTTAGATCGAGTGAGGAAGGGGGCCATGTCATTATGTTTTCATCTTTAAGGCCTTTACTGGCTAGCCATGGAATGGAGTACTTTGATGCATGTGATGGAGCATTGTCCTGCATAAAACTCATGGTCTTCTTGAAAGATGCAGACTTTTTCCTGTACCACTGGTTGAAGAAAGTGTCTTCTAAAAACTGGCAGTACATTTGAGAGTTGAGTTTGAGTCCATCTGCAACGCAAAAAAGTCCAACTAGCTCATCTTTGAGAATACCAGCCCATACCAGTATCTCTCCTCCACCTTGCTGGCATCTGAGTTGAAGTGGAGCTCTGTGCCCGTTACTGATCCAGCCACGGGCCATCTGGACTGTCTCACAAGTCCATAGAAGCTTTGAAAAATCTGTGTTCATATATTTCTTGGCCCAGTCTTAACATTTCAACTTATGTGTCTTGTTCAGTGGTGGTCGCTTTTCAGCCTTCCGTACCATGGGACAACGTTTGATGGCTCTTTGATCACGCCCCAATATCTTAGCAATTTCAAAAGTGCTGCTTCCCTCTTAAAGACTTTTTACAATTTTTGACCTTTCAGAGTCAACTAACTCTTTTTTTGCCCATTTTGCCTGAGAAAATGAAGCTGGCTAATAATTATGCACACCTTGACATAGGGTGTTCATCTCATTACACAAATATACATCACCTGATATGCGTAAATCCAATAAACCTTCAAGTTTATACAACTTGGAGTTGGAAAATATGCATAAAAGTGATGATATGGTCAAAAAAACTTGCTTGCCTAATAATTGCGCACACAGTGTATATGCCTGGCGTTCCTGATTTGACACTTTTTATAAATTGTTTGAAGGTAGCCATAAAATGAGTAAAGAAGAAAGGTTTTCATGAAACAATTTGGGAGGCAGCAGGTTTCGATTCGGCCCTTATAAAACAAGTAATATTAGTTACTTCTGGTTAAATATCAGCCAGGTTGTGGGTCTCAGATGTTCTTGAGGTAGATAACCAATTGAGATTCGAATCTCTTGCAGTCTGACAGGAACTATAGATGGTCTTCAGAGACAGGTTGAAGATCTGCAGAGACAAGTAGAAGAACTACGTGGTCTGGAGCAGGTTCGGGTCCGAAGAGAAAAAAGGGAAAGACGTCGTACTATTCACACCTTCCCCTGCATGCGGGAGTTGTGTGTCAGCACCAGGTTAGTGCTGTAATCAGCAGTGCACAAATCAGAGTACATGCAGGTCTTTTCGATAAACGATGAGTGCATGCCATTTTGCAGCAGCAAACTTGTCCAAGTTGACTCACGAATTGACTAAAGGCAGCTTACATAAAATTAAAAACAACTTGCATACTTGCATGCAAGACTGGGGTTGAGTCTGGTCGGTATCTTCAACCCTTAAATCGACTGGCCACTCGACTTCTTAGTGAATAGCCCTTAAAGAGCCTACCACATTATATTATTATCTACTTACACTGAAATATTTAGCTCCACTCTAAAAAAGTAATGATGGTACATGCAATTATATTAAGATAAAAGTAAATTAAATGTAATTTACGTATCATCATAAATTTCATACCCTTGTTCTGTATGTAGGTATGAAGACACAGTCCAAATGCACAGTTCTTGTCTAGACCTGTCCCAAAAGCCTATACAGAGAGAAAACGAGTGCCTGCACAGTGCCGTGATTGCTCTTCGAGCTCAGGTGGCTGAAGAACGTCAACGCAAGGAAAGGGCAGAAAAAGAATATCAAGCCGTGGTACAGGAATACTCTGAGCTGGAGCAGAGAGCCTGTGAACTAGAGAACTGCAGATTACGTGTGCAGGAGTTGGAGACAGAACTACAAGAACTGCAGCAAATGAAGCAGGTGGGAGGTCTTGTTTGTGCATGGAAGAAAATAGGCTATTCTCATAAGGGGATAATAGTTTTTTTACTCAGTTGTATAGGCTCCACAATATACTAGAGGGATGCCTCAACATGTGATAGACCCTACAGGTTTCTGATGATTGCCTTGCGGCTCATCACACACAATGTGATCCGGAAACCAGGGCTTCTCAGCCCTGCTGCCTGATTTCTGTGTGATCAGCAAGCAGAGAGAATTGCGTGAAATTTCAATGAGAAAACGGGTAAAGAGACTTTTCCCTGCTTTACAAATAAGTAATTCACAGTTAAGTTGCTGAGATGCATACATAGCCTCAAAGTACTAACAGACTTTATAGTTGAGTGCAATTTCATTCCACTGTCACTAACAACTTTGCTTGAGAAAATGTGATGTCATTAAAAAGTGAGACAAAATTCATTGCTACATTGTAATGATTTTGAGTTTATTCACCAAATTAATATTTCAAGTTTATCTGCATCCAGTGTCAGGCATACCTGCCCGATTGCTGCCATGTCTGTAAGGTTTACAGTTTCATCTTGTGTGAATCTGAATGAATGTATAAGGATTGCTTTATAATGAAGCCTAAGTACCAGCTTTTTTATTAAAATAGATGCAGCCCATTAATCCCAGCACCATTTCACTGACAGTTATATATTTGGCTACTTCCTCTTGGAGACAAACAGCCCTACCTTGATGCCCCCAATCTAATAATACATGTGGCCACGGGTGCCAGTTAAGCTGCAGGAGCAAAATAGATTTTGCCCCCACAGCTGCATTGGAAGTTGTGTACCCATGTATGCTGCACATGATATGACCCGCGTTCCTGCTTCCATTGGGCAGTCCAAATTTGTTCAAAAAGGAGACACTGACAAGTTGTTTGTTGGTAAAGATTGCACAGAGAATCTGGGGGCACTGACATGTAGTTTGGGGAGCAAAGGTGGCACTCAACTGTTAGGGTTAAACCATAGACTTGCACGAGCAAGTATATACACTTACGCATATCTACATACACACATTCTCTGATAATCCATGCAGCTCACACATGTCCCTATCGCTTAGCCTCCTTAGCTCTAAACATTTCTTAGGAAAGCTACGCATTTATTTGTACTGCTTATTACCTACTGTGAAAGTAATTTCTCTGTTTTAATTAAAATGTTATTTATTTTAGTTAAATAAATCTGAAAATACTTAAGATGCTCTTTTGCATTATACAAACTATACCAGTGCTCTCTCAGTTCGTCCCGACCCATTCCATGATGTCACAGGCCACAGTGATGTTAGGAACTATGTGTTTTCATATGTGTCTTGTTTAAGACTAATGTGTTTACAAAAAATACTTTAAAATGCAGTTCTGAACCAAAAATATTGGGTCCAGAACCAGACATGTACAGTGTGTCCAGAAATGGCATCCTGAACTATGGGGTTGGTATTCAGTTATTTCCAGGGCTGGTTTTAATTCCTTGTCTGATACTAGCTTCTGCATGTATTTTTATTTCTCCCTTGCTGCTGGGTTCAACTGTGGACAAACACCGCATTTTGCTATAGAAAAGTTAGTAGAAACCTTCAAGGGTTAAGGTAGAATCCACAGAGATGGCTCCTTACTGTCACATTATTTTAATTATTATTATTATTATTTATTGTTTTATATAGCGCCATCAAATTCCGTAGTGCGGTAGATAGTTTTGCAGCAACACTGTCAGTATGACAGACTTTCTCACTTCAGAATAAAAATAAATGTTATTTTGATCAGTTTTACACATGTGGAGACACTAGCTGACAGAATAACCATGCTACATGCTCAATATTTATTATATTATATAAACCCCCAAATGCATATTTTTATTTATTTATTTTTTTAAATAACATTTTTATTTGGATTCATATAAAAAATGGGAAAACACAGGCACAGCAGAGCAATATAAAGTCCATCTAGAATCCGCAGTCGAGGAAGTAGAATGATCCCATAAGATGCTGCGGAACAAGTACAATGGAGCCCAAAATAAGATACATTGGTGCATAAAGATATAAGCCAGGTTACATTGTATCCATATAGACAAATAAAAGTGAGTGAACCTTTGGGCTGGTGTGGTATATCGTCATGAAATCAGTATAGAGTGAAAAATGATGAATCCGAGTGAGATCTTTGCATATTTTATTATATTCATTATATTAAAAAATGCATACATGACATGAATAAATGATACCTGTCATCATGTTTGGAGTATGTAAGATCACTGTAAAATGCTCCCTGTGTAAGTGTATTACCGTATTTGTTCGAGGTTTTGAGGTTCATTCAGAAAATACCCCTCATCTTATATTCAAGGTCGTCTAATAATCAGAACTCAAGTAGACCATCTGCGCGATGCGCGTAGACAACCTCCACTGCAGCTGGCCGGTACTTCCGCCGGGGCTTCTATGGTGGAGCACCGGAAGGTTATGTCACACCGGTGCTGCTGCAGGGGAGGTTGTCTACGGGCATCGCGCAGACGTTCACCGCAAGGTCACGTCATGCTGGTGCTCCGTCATAGAAGCCTGGGCGGAAATATCGGGTAGCAGCGGAGGTTGTCTGTGCGCAACACGCAGACGTCCACCGGCTGCCCCTACTTGACACCAGGGAATCTGGAGCACGGGGGGCAAGTCTGGGGATGCATTGGTAAATCGGGGCGGGGGGGCATATAAGAGGGGTATAGCTTAAATGGGGGCTGATGGGAAATGGGGGGGAATAAGGCATATCAGGGAGGCAAAGGGGAATCTAAAATCCTAGGGGCAGTGAAGATTAATGTGGCATATCTGGGAGGTAGTGTGTCAAGCCTGGGCTCAAATGTGCATAACTGGGGGGGCAGGTTGGGAAATAAAAACAAGAAATGGATTTTATCAAAGTTTTTTTATTCTGCCTTTTGTTTTTAACATCCTGTTTGTTTATTAAATTATTTTAAATAAATGAAAAATGCACATTTATTTTTTTATCCGATTAATCGATTAATTCGAAAAAATTATCGGCCAACTAATTGATTATGAAAATAATCGTTAGTTGCAGCCCTAGACCTTTCTTTTAATTTCACCCTACTCTTTTCATGTAACAAATCTGCCCATGTTGATATACTAAAACAGAAGCCTGGCTAGCAAAATGGGAGAACTGGAGATACTTGCATATGATGAACATTTTGACATAACTGGCATTATGGAAACTTGGTGGGACCAATCCCATGACTGGTCAGTCAATTTAAAAGGCTATACACTGTTCAGGAGGGACAGAGGAATTGGAAAAGTGGGAGGTGTGTGCCTTTATGCTAATCCAGAGTTAAAGCCTCCTATTAAGGATTCTGTATGTCAGGTTACTGACAATGTGGAAGCATTGTGGGTCAAAATATCCACTTGAAAGAAAAGGAGTAATTCATTACCGTATTTGCTCGATTATAAGACGAGGTTTTTTCCAGAGCAAATGCTCTGAAAAATACCCCTCGTCTTATAATCGGGGTCGTCTTCTAATCAGACCCCCAAAAAATGCTGGGGCCATGCTGCTTACCGGT
>VKOC01005905.1:0-29903 GCA_009364415.1 Spea multiplicata
ATAAATACCAAACCACACGTATACACCAATCCACTCTCACTGTCACTGTCACTCTATGCTTTCCTACCTTTCCTCTTTCAGTTTCTTTGCCTCCTCTTCGCTCTTCTTCTTAGTTCTTCTGTCTTCTCTTCTTCCGGGTCAGAGGGCACGGAGACCGGCGGGCGCGGCTTCAGTGCTGTGCGCCGGGATCTGACAGCAAACCCCGGCGCACAGCAGCTGTTGCCACGGGGATCACAAGGGAGCGGTATCGGAGGTCTGTTAAAGACCCGAACTGCTCCCTTCGAGCCTGTCCTCCAGCGGCGGACATACTGTCCGTGCTCTGGAAGGGGGTGCCGCTATTGGGGCGACGCGCGCGGCGACCCCTCGCGCGCCCGCCCTGTGCGGTCGCACAGGTCGCACACCCCAAAGGCCGGCCCTGTTCGGAAGCAAGTGCGTGCAGGAATGGGGCCGCACTAGATACCCTAGAGCCAAGCCTGGTTAAAAGTGCATTAAAATACAGCTCATATTTTTCTGAATACTTATATGCACTGACTGACCTGCTCCTTCAGCATGGTGCATATAATTATTCAGACTACGCTCTGGGTTAATGCTGGCAATACATAGGCATTGTAGAAAAGAGAGATTTGTTGGTAAATGTTGTCATTCTTTCTTACAGTGTCCTATTCTCCAATTCATCCACACTCTCTGGGCAAATATCCAGCAATACCACTCCATCCTGACACTTCCAAACTGCCCCATCACCACATGATATTACAGCAGCAGCAGCAGATTCAACACAGGCATCAAATCCAAACGATTACCCTGCATAATCCCAATACAGAGACCCATTGTGGTCAACACTGCATACCAATCGCCAGTATGCCCATCCACAGCAGCGCTCATTCACACCACTGTACCCCAGTTCAAACTCCACCACCCCCATCCCCCACTCAGTCGGCTCAGCAATCTGTGGTGGTATCTCCACCACCAAATCAAAACCTGTGTCAGTCTCCTTCGATAATTTTTCATCCACAAGCCCTCATACAGTCTCAGCCACCTCTACTGGTGCAGTCAACCCTTCCTTCAAGAGAGCATTCTCAGAACACATTACATTCAGCACCACAGCTAGCTCTTCCAACACACATTACACCTGCCCTGTCACCAGGACCTCACCGTGAACATTTACATCAGCAAGATATGGTGTCACCTGGGCAGCAGATAATGTCACCAGTAACACGATCTCAGCCATCGGCACTCCAACAGCCTCCACCAACGGCTTGCTCTCCACAACTACCAACGTCCCCTCCTGCCCAGCTGCAACCATTGCCCCTGCAGTCCATGCAAGCCATAGCAGTACAACCCGAAATGTTAACACCTGGTCAAGTTTTGATGCAGAATGCGTTGCTTTCTGAAGAAGAGCTTCCTGCAGCAGAAGCCTTGGTTCAGCTGCCATTTCAGGCTCTTCCTCCGCCCCAGACTGTTGCAGTAAACCTACACATAGAACCTGCACAAGCAGAAGCACCGGTGGTAAGTAACTGATGCACGGCCATCTGCTGACAACAGAAGAACACAATAGGGAAAGCACAACATTTTATTAGACTCTAACTATGTTTATATACTAAAACACATCTTTAAAATACAAAGCTTAAGACATATTCTGCCACTTTAACAATCTCTGCTCCGACCTCACCTAGAGTATTGTGTACGGTTCTGTACCCCATCTCCATCTACTAAAATGGTAAATGGTTTGTAGAATAAAACTTATCAGTACAGATTGGAAGAAAAAGGAGAGAGAAGGGATGTGATAGAACAATTTAAATACAGGAGAAGTACATGAGAAGGGCTTTATGTGAGGTCTGAGTGCTCATAGGGTAAACTAAAGAGGGTGATAGATAAGTGGAACATCCTCATATCAGTGGTAGAGGGAATTTAAACATGCATGGGATAGGCATAAAGGTATCTTAAATTCAAGACAAGACCAAGGTCTGAGTCTTACATTAGGGAAAAACAGGCAGGCAAGATGGGCCGAATGGTTCTTATCTGCCATTGCGTTTGTGTGTGCTATATTTTTTTTAATGGTAACCTTTTGTGTATTTTGACTCTCGTATAGATATCAGTTGTTACATATGATGACCGTTCAGATAACACAAATTAATGGCAGAAGTTACACCAATACAATAAGTATATTTATTTTATTGCATTACCATTATACTACAGAGGGGCGGCTTAGTCTTTTCATAACATTTAACAATATTCTTTTCTGCTGCTGCATTAGGTGTGTTAAGTTTCCAATCAGCAGATTCCTACAGCTGCTGTAATACTGTGGATACATTATGTATGTATGTGTATATATATATATATATATATAGATTTGCATATCATTCTCATATCCTTGCATATAATGGCTTTATACTGAGGGAGCTGACCATTTACCGTACATGGCAAAGACAACCTGAATTGGGCAGGGAGTCAGAGGGGAACATTACATCCAATGATGAAAATTAAAAAATAGAAATAAAACTGTTTTGTACATATTTGTACATGTAACAGTTTTTGCCATAATTAAATTTTTTTTACATACTTTTATTTTGATTTGAGACAGTGAAAGTATATTTTAAGTTGATCTACAGGGTGTATGTACTAACATAGAATGCGAAATGTGTTTGGAAATACGTATTTCGTATTATCGTTAACTTTTTTGTATGGGGTCTTTTTGCTTTTAGGTTTACCAGGTAGAGAATGTGTGCTCGGACGAATTGCCAGTGGTTCAGCAAGAGTGTGTCCGTGTTGTTACACATACCCCCACGCCACCAACAAATTCTCCACCAGCCCTTCCTGTTGGAAGTGGAGAAGAGGTTCCAGTCGATCACATTTTGCAAGGTAGAAATCAAGTTTTATTCAGAACAAGAACTTACAATTACACACCACAGCAAAAGTGGACTGGACCAATAAAATCAGGTTTACATGGATTTCAGTCACTGTAATGCGCACACACACCAAATTCCTCGGTGATCTGGAGTACATAATAGTTATTATGAGGATACACATCAACCACTCAAGGCTGTTCCTTCCATCTACATGCCAGTTTAGTACACCAGAACTCATAAGTGGCTCTTTTAAAGTAAAAAAAAAAATCTACCTGCTTGTAATATATTTAGAACTTAACATGTTTTTCATTGAACCTGAAAATAAAGCTACAGGTTAATACATTGTTTCATTGGCTTACAATGATGCTTGAGAGACCAAAAACTACAGGATATTCTTGTGAAGACTTAATGATCCAGCTAAGAGACTGTGTGTGTGTATGTGTGTATGTATATATATGTATGTGTGTGTGTGTATATATATATATATATATATATATATATATATATATATATAATATATATATATATATACTATATGACCAAAAGTATGTGGACCTCCTCATTATTGAGTTTAGGTGTTTCAGCCACATCCATTGCTATCAGATGTATAAAATCAAACACACAGGGAGCCATCTCCATAGACAAACATTGACAGTAGAATGACGGATGACAGGCGAACACTACCTACCAGAATGCAAAGTGACAAAGTACCTACTGTAAAATTTGTTGGAAGAGGGATAATGGTCTGGGGCTAGTTTTCAGGGTTGGGCCCATAGTTCCATTGATGGGTAATGTTAATGCTACAACGTACAAAGACATTTTAGACAATTGTATGTTTCCAACTTTGTGGAAACAGTTTGGAAAAGGCTCTTAATGTGTGTCTGTCCACAAAGCAAGGTCCATAAAGACATGGTTGGATGAGTTCGGTGTGGAGGAACTCAAATGGGCCGCACAGAGCCCTGACCTCAATCCCATCGAACACCTTTGGGATTGACTGGAACAGAGATTGCAAGCCATGTCTTCTCGTCCATCATCAGTGCCTGACCTCACAAATGGGCACAAATTTCAATGCACACGCAAAAAAATTGTGGAAAGCTTTCTCAGGCGAGTGGGATTTTCAAGCCGTTCAAATAGGTGCAATGGTCAGGTGTCGACAGACTTTTGGTCATATAGTGTATGTATGCATGTGTATACTGTGTGTACTATGATTCTTTTTAAACCCTTAAATACCAGTTCAGCATATTTGAAGTAAAAGTATTTATGCTTTTTGTATCACATATACTGAAAACAGGCTAATTTGTTTTCATAAGAAATTCACCTCAATGGATACTTTAATAAATATTGCACACTTTTCAGAAAATCTATATAATACATTTTGACTCTTTAAGCTTCAACGATGTGGCTGTTTTAAATAAGAAAAGATAAGAAAAATGACCACATTGGTATCAAATGTAATAGTAGTGCATTGTGTTTCCCAACCCTATTGTCTTTCTTGCTTTCAGTAGATCTGTATGAGACAACAGCTACAGTAAGAGAATAAATTAAAGGTGATGTGTAGAGTTTTGTTCTTTTAACCCTACAGGGCTGCCCAGCTTGGCATCTTCTGCGAGCGCCTCAGTAATCAAGTCTCCATCTGACTCTTCCCATGCCTCCATCCCAGCCCCCCCACTTCTGCTGCCGGCTGCTACAACAAGAACCAATAGTGCTTTAAAACCCAACAGCATTCCACTCCTAGACAACAAACTTCCCCAGGCCATAGTGCGACCGCAGGTCCTGACCCACGTTATAGAGGGTTTTGTAATTCAGGAGGGAATAGAACCATTTCCTGTAAGTACCCTACAGGCATCAATACGTGATGTGCATCAAATGTGCTTTTATAGGTTGAGTTATTACTTAGATTTTATTGTTCTATACTTTGAGTTAATTTGTCCTATAAATTTGAATATATCCAAAGTTGGGGTGCAATGACATAAAAGGGAGGAAAAAACCCCAAAATAGTGTAATATAAGAATCATCAGATGGGCTTGATACTTCTTTTATTATTTACCATATTACACTATTTTGGGTTTTCCTCCCTGCCTCCCAACTTTGGATATATTCATATTGTTGCACTCAGGAAGAGTGATATTTGGGGAGTATTATCTAAATATATTTATTGCACTTCTTCACACGTGTTGGTGGGGACTTTGGTTCTCTTTTCCTATAAATTTGCATATTTCGGCTGGATTACGGTAATTTTTTGGTATATGCATTTTTTTCAATTTAAAAGATTTACCACCTTCAGGTAAATTCAAGTAGTATGTTCCTTGCTTGGGGGGAAACCTAAACGTTTAGGTTTTTAATACTTTGGATTAGCCTTTCATAAGAAATTTTAAGTACTGTTGTGCAATTCCAGTGGCAGTTTTAAGCTCTCATATGTGTTTTGGACTAGAATTCCTACAACTTCTCCACATTACTGGATGTATCATCTGTCTGCTGTTCTGAAACCGTATTTGCCCTATAGGTAAATCGATCTTCTCTATTGGTGGAACAGACTTGTAAAGGACAAACCCCTCCAGATGAGAACGTCATGAACATCACCGACATGGAACCTGAAAATCAAAGCATGGCTAAGCTTCCTGATAATACTACAGACACAGACATGGAAGACCTGACCACTGAGGGTTAGTACATATTGATGGGCAATGCTGTACCTCCACAAATAGCCAAGATGTTTTGTAGTTTTACCCCTGATTCTTTGACAGTAGAAGAACCAAAAAGTAATTTCCACTGAGAGCTCTGAATATTCTTACGGAGATAATTTCTGTTTGTGGTTATCCTTTTAAAACTCAGCATTTTTGAAGCCATTTCATAATTTCAGCCTCTTCTAAACTATCTTCCTGGGAGCTGCCCCACAACTTTTATTAACATGTTTCTAAATTGTACATATAAAGCAAAACAAATAGTTTGTTCACTGCATACAGATTCAAATGAAAGTTTGCCTATATTCCCAGGCAATTCGTTCTATTTAAGTTATCTTATGGATGTTTGGGGCAGTGTTTTTTCCTCAGTTTAATCCGAAACCTTCCCTAACCCCAGACTTACTGGTGTACCCCCAAACAGAAGTCCCAAAATCCAGACCCAGGAACAAAGAACTACTCTGAAGATCATATGGTGGAATTTAGCAGGTGAGGTGCAGGCAGGTAATGATATCCCTAAGAAAATGGGTGCTTTGAGTAGAATCTTTTGCTGTATCATAACCTGTGGACACCGCCTTTTAAAATAATATTCATTATACAAATTGATCTACACATATATTATTGTTTCAGTCTAGCTCATATTCCCGTGTGTACGTATTATGGAACCCCTGCTAAATGAAATTTTCATAAGAGACTTATCAACAAAGCTAGAGATGTTTGTAACAGGATTATTGTACGAGCTCTATGTACCGAGGTGGCAACACAAGTACAATGATACTCAGTGCTGCTGGTGTTGGCTATAGGCGCTGGGCTATAATCACATTTACTTTCTTCTACAAATACAATAAAACCTGCTATCTGAACCACGTACAAGGAACCGATGAAACTAAAAATACACATACACTGAATACATTTTTTGGTGAAGGTAGTACACAAAGAGATGAGGCTGTGTGTTCAGTGTTGATTGTAGGTGATGACTGCCTGTGAAGATGGGTGGTGTTGTAGAACACTTTACCAAGAACCACAATCAGAAATATCTATAACAATGATAAGGTTAAAAGCAGCATTGCCCTTCTGAATTACGGGTATATTGCCTTAGCACAGGTTTGTGTACTTTTCTGAGTATCATGTGTGTCAGTCCACTGCATAAATCCAATCTGGTCACTGACAGTAGCTGTCATCCAGATGCCAGAGGTGCAAACATACTGATGAGCGCTATTTATTTTATTTCATTTATTTATTCTACTGACTGATGCAGTTGCAACAGTTTGATGGCAGGAAAACTACACGTGGTTTTAATGCTTTAATACTGATAAAAACAGCTTGGAGAACAAGAGACCACCGTTGGCAATAGAAAGCGCGGGTTAACATGTAATTCCATGGAAAAAAAAAAATAGGACAACATTTTAACAAAATGAATCACAAATATTGTGTAATACCACCATACCCTTAATTCAGTGATCAAGCACCAGTGTTTCTATATAGTAACATGATTAATTGTCTTGCATAATTGTAATGTCACAAAGTGGTCTAGGTTTGATGAATGCTGTTAACGTTATTTAATAAATATGGTGAGGTTCAAGGTAACACTGTGACCTATAAAGTATTGCGTACTACATTGATTAAATATATTATATTGCTGGATTGGTTGTTTATTTGGTGGATTTTTTTTAGCCTGTGGTCCATGTTTTACATTGCCTTTATTGACCCGTACCTCATTTTAGTAGTTAATGGGATTTGGTAGGAAATCGTTTCTATTAGGGTAGTAATTGGGATTCTGAGCAATCTGCTGAATTCTTGTTTTGTATTTAAGTGATTCTCAGTTTTCTTAAACATTCAGATGTTACATATTTGTAAAAGCACATGAGCCGTCTTTACAAGGACTGATGACATACTGCGAACGTCACTAACTACTTGCAGTTGACATCCAATACCTCAAACATTTAGGAAATTCAAGAAAGTAAATGAAGATACTTGGGATTATGTATAAAAAGTGTTTATCAACATAGCAACCAGTCACCCCCCCCCCCACTCCAGTTGATCGATTTTCATCAATATTGTGGTGATGGGACCATATTTGTGTGCAACAATGACTTTTTGAAGTGTTTTCTCTTTAGTTGCACTAGATATCTACAAATTATCCTAAGATACACTACATCTTACTAAACGATGATTAATGTGCTATAATGTTATGTAATATATATATAAATCTATCCTGGTTCTAAGACATTTTTCTTTGTTTGCAGAAGGTGTCGATGAGCCGGATGGAGAGCTCTTGGAATGTGAATTTTGTGGGAAGACCGGATATCCCAACAAGTTCTTGAGATCAAAAAGATTCTGTTCTCAGACATGTGCAAAGAGGTAACATGAATGAAAAAAATATATACGTAAAACAATTAGGGCTACGTGTAGATGCAAAGTTTATGAAACTGCTTGTATCACAACCTCATCGGTTACAGCGGTGAGGAAATCACTCTTGAGACATCGCAGCAGGATCGTTCTTATACATAACCGCCGCTGTTTCATACATAACCATGTAGATTCCGCCACTGCTATGCCGTACAGAGAAATTTGTACATAGGCCGCATAGAATAACATAGGAACACTAGCAAGGTTTCGCATCACGTGGCACATCCCATCAGCAATTAATGTGTTAATGTAGCAGGTGTACAAATATATAAAAGAAACCTTCGCGAGGACACATTATGTGGGCTCTTGCTGTTCCGCACTCGAGATTATTGTCATGGGCACGCTGGCCGCAGTTCATCCCCGCAGAAGTTGCTTGGCTATGGCTATTATGCATGCATAGAAACCGGCTGTACGGGGATTTAAAGGATAATTGAAACCTTTTCTCATACTCAAAACAGCAGGGTAATTAGCAGCATTATTTACTTTGAACGTGGACAGGTGTGGCTTCATGGAAAATCTCAGCATGGTTTGTTAACACAGAGACAGCCATCTCCTGGGAACATTATTGAAATACTGTCCATGCAAAGTGAGTGCGATATGGTTTGAGGGTTTTTTCTTTTCTGTTTTTCCTATTGTAGTCCTTGGGTTTTGTCTTCTCCTCCTAAAATTGAAATACAATGTTCTTGGAAAGCAGCTGAATATAGATTGAAAAATAATTTCCAGAAAGCTGGTCGGTGTTCTAGCACACTGTCAACACACCAAAATAAATAGTAATATTAATTGAATAATAACCGTAGGGAGAAGAATGGAAGATAATCTCTGAACTGGGTGGTTCCTTAGATTTGATATTAATAACCTGCACAAAATGCTATTTGTCTACTTAATTAGATGTGTGCGTGAGTTTCACTTTCAAAGTCCATGTGGCGTGTACATTGCCAGGTAAGCGGGGCTAAATGTATTTAGGCAGGTGGTTTGTTGTAGCGGTGTAGGTTATCTGGGCACCCCAGCACAGCTGGTTTGTTGTAACGGTGTAGGTTATTTAGGCACCCCAGCACAGCTGGTTTGTTGTAACGGTGTAGGTTATTTAGGCACCCCAGCACAGCTGGTTTGTTGTAACGGTTGTAGGTTATTAGGCACCCATGTTACAGCTGTTTGTTGTAACGTATTGTAGGATTATTTAGGCACCCCAACGCACAGCTGGTTTGTTGTAACGGTTGTAAGGTTATCTTAGGCACACCAGCACAGGCTTGTTTGCTGTAACTGTGTTAGGTTTATTTGGGACCCAGCACAGGTGGGTTTGTATCTAACGGTTTATTGAGGTTATTTGGACCCCTAGCAACAGCTGTGTGTTATCTACGGTGTGGTTTGTGGGACCCAGCACAGCTGGTGTTATTGACGGTGTTAGGTTATTGCACCCCAGCACTAGCTGCGTTTGTTGTAACGGTAGGTTATTGCACCCAGCACAGCTGGTTTGTTGTGTAACGGCTTAGGTATTTAGGCACCCGCAGCACAGCTGCGTCTCGTTGTTAACGGTGTAGGTTTCTGGGCAACCCCAACACAGCTGGGTTAACGTGTAGCACCACCATATCACTCTACATACGAACCGCCCCTGCCCCAAAATCAATGTATTTGCCACATCACAAGCACAAGCTAGGCTTTGTCTGTTGTACGTTTGTAGGTTATTTAGGCACCCCAGCTCAGCTGGTTTGTTGTAACGGTGTAGGTTATCTGGGCACCCCAACACAGCTGGTTTGCTGTAACAGTGTAGGTTACTGTGGCACCTGAGTGCAGATGGTGTATTGTAGCAGTGGTTTGTGAATGTGCATGCATGCATCTATCACTCTTAATTACTTTAAGAGTATCGGACCACAGCCAATGCTTTCTAACCAAATGTAATCTTCAGCAAATTAAAAATGTCACCCTCATAGATCTAAAGTAACGTACAGTATTCATTTTGAATGGTAGAAGCAATGGCTTATTGTCTTTATTATTTTTGGAAAATATGTTTAGTGTAAATTGAATGCATATATGTTCTATTGTTGCATATGATAAATACTCACATTTGAAGAAACAGAATAAATATCCTTGCATATTTCTACCCAGGTACAATGTAAATGGCACAAAAAGATCTGGACTCTTCAAGACCGATAAAAGTAGTAGGTGGAGTAGAAAGATGGAAGGGAATCTTGGGCGCCGCGGGAGGCGTCCTAGTAGCACTGGAGGGTTAGTCAGAGAGCACTACCTTAGACAGGTGCGTAAGAAGGAAAGAACCCTATTATTCCAGAAAACAGCTGTCTCTTTACTAATAAGCTGAACCTTGTTTATCACAGCTACCAACGGCATATACACATACAGATGAAGTCATGGCAGATTCCCAAGAAGATTCTGTCCCTGTCGCTATGACCACTCGCCTTCGACGTCAGAGTGAGAGGGAACATGAATTACGTCTCCTTCAGACAAGAAACGCACCACCCGACACTGAGCTGCCACCAGACGCAGAAACCGAGCCATCCCTATGGACAGTTGAAGATGTTTGGGCTTTCATACGTTCTTTGCCAGGTGTGTCATAATATAAATTGTAAATCTTTATTTCCTTTAGCATACCTTTTTAGAAGTGGTGTACAGACCGATCAGTCCTTTTGCCAAATAAACCCTGAGAGCATGGAAGACTGGTTCCTAGGGGGTAATTGGAAGGCATTTCTTATGTGTAAAACACTTTCCAGCTTCACTTGCCGTAAGCAATACCACCTGTGTCTGCTCTTGGGTGTTCTCCAGGTGCCAGGACATCTTCATTACACAATGAAAAGCATTCCTTGGATGCTCAGGATCAAAGACAGTACCTACTGTTATATTAGTAGTGTGTTAATACAGTGAAGCTAGCAATAAACCATGCATTATGGATATTAAGGTATGTCTGTTGACCACAAAGGTGGTCTGCTCTAGGTAAAGTATACACTTCCATATATACATTTATCACAAAGAGTGCTGGCAATTTTTTATTAAAATGGTTAGATTTTAGTTTCCATGCCAGGCCTCTGGGTGAGCTGTTAACACGCCGTATTAACTATCACAGAACCTAGCATGTGCATTGAATTCTGTGACAGAAGAAATACATTTATACACGTAATCCACCTGGCATCCATATGTGGTGGTTTTGTCTTCACATTCTGCCAGGGACCGACACACACCCCATGTCTGAGACGGAAATAAAGTAAAAAGAAAAACTGTTTGTAAAGCGACATGAAAAGCTAAAGGGCATTTTTGAAAAAGAAACTAAAGCCGGAAATTCTGGTTTTCTTTCACATTATACGCCCCCACCCCCAAAACCACAAAAGATCTGCAAAAAAGGTGTGGTAGAGGGGAGGGGAGCAAAGCAGAGAAAATCGAGCTCCAGCAGGTGCTGTCCGTTTGACCTCTATACTAGTGATTTAGCTTTGAAGTATATGATGTAATATTCACAATGCTCACTTACTAATGTGTGGGGCGTGAGACAACCCTGAAATACCCTGCACAGGCTCTGTATTCAAGGGGGAAACAGACTACAGAGGGTTCCAAAAATGTTCCAGCATGGAGGAGCGTCGGTCTACAGAGGGACTGAGATCAGGCATGGAAGGTCCGGGAGAATGTCTGGAGCAGAACCAAGCTAATGGCCGAAGTGAAGTTCACCCAGTCAGTGGCTGTTGCCAGTTGGCACTAATTCTTTTTATTTATGCGAAAGATGAGATAACAGTACACCCAATTAGCATCAACTTGGAGTAAGCTATCCATATGCCATAAAACTGAACCCACTCACAATATAGCCTACATTCCAAAGATGGCCACAGACAGATTGACTGCTTCTCCTTATTTTAAAGGCAAACTAGGGCTGCCGCTTATTAACACAAACTACTAACAATAATAATAATTAAAAAAACTAGCAGGCCTGTCGTGCTACTTCTTGGCCATTTAGTCAGGGGGCGGAGGAGAGTAAAACGATCATGCCAAGGTCCTAACCATGCCCAAAAAATAAATACGTAAAAAAAAGATATATAGTTCTGACGGCCCTATAGTGCACCGGAAAAAATTAGATTGACAGAAGGGCACCGGGAATTGGTTAAAAAACAAACAAAAAAAAAAAAACTGTAACTACAAGAAAAAGTATCAGTTTTAGTAAAGATGGTTCTCGGTCATGGATTCAGAGGTGTAGGACAAAACTCAATAAGTCGCTGTTATTATGGCCTTTTTATTATTTTATTATTTTAAATTTTTTTATTATTACTATAACAATTTCCTTGTTTCTTTGTAGGGTGTCATGATATTGCAGAGGAGTTCAGAATACAGGAGATTGATGGACAGGCTCTTCTCTTACTGAAAGAAGACCATCTTATGAGCACCATGAATATTAAATTAGGGCCTGCCTTGAAGATCTGCGCCCAGATTAACTCGCTGAAAGAGACGTAGTCGGTAGTGAAGGTGTAGACAACAAAACTGACCATAAATAAGTAATGTCGTTTCCAAGTAAGTTACATTAGGAGTCCGTAGTTTTGTAACTTTGTACCCATCGCTGTTTAAAGCTATTTCATATTCATCAGCTTCAGTGATCTTGGGTGTTTAGTCTCCAGTGAAGCAGAATAGGTTTATCAAAGAGTGGGTCAGATGACTGGGCATAATTTGGCATTAAAACAAAAGATTCATCCTATCCATGTCATTTTAACAGAACACTAGCTGTCTTGGTTATGACATATAGTGTTAAAAGTAAGAGATTGCAGGTAAGCAGCTTATTGCTAATTTACATTCCACTGCTTTTATAGTTTTGCTCAATTGAAATACATACCAGCATACCCGGGTACGTCCCAAGGCTGGCCCCCAGGGGCAGGAAAGGGTTGTGTCTGGGTGAAGGAGACAAGACAAGCCCCGAGAAGAGGTATGCATATCAGTGGTGGGACTATGTGTGCTGTTATGGCTTCATCGTCTGCTGTCAGATTCTATATTTCCACTCTGGTCACTTTATCATTGCAATGGTTTGTTGCATTTAGAGGTAGGGGTCTGTTACACCTCTGATATATTTCTGATAAAACTGTCCACTAAGAAGGACCAAGCACCGTCTTGAGATCTTCTTATCTTCCCTGACTGGCCCAAAGAGGGCAGGTCTCCCCCACTAACAGGACTTGCCCCACTTTCCCTTTCCCATATTGGACACATCTATACATTATAGAGAGTTAGTCGGGATCACTGGAGTCGCCCCTCATAACGTATAGCGAACTGGGCAGGCTTGCATACTGAAGCCTGTTAATGTAAACACTGGCATAACTACAGCGGTAGTGCCTCTAGGGGGCCCGGTGCGACCCCCTTCTTCCTGTCTCCTCGTACCAGCTTAAAATTGTTTAGAAAGGGCCCTTCTGATCCGGACCGCACTGACCCAGGTCAGAAGGGCCTTTTCTAAACTATTGTGAACCGCCAAGGGGAGACAGGAGCGTATTGGGGTCACGTGACCCGGGGTGAAAAGCTGCGGCGGCGGTAGGTGGGATATATGTGTTTGCAGATATATATGTATGGATGGATGTGTACTTTGTGTGAGCACGCATATGTACTTGTGTGTGTTTACGAGCATAGATGTGTAATTGTGCATGTGGGGTAAGATGGAGTGTGTGGCAATCATGGCACAGAATAGCTGTTGAAGTTGGGGGGCCCTGGGCAATTTTTTGCACCAGGGCCCTGTAGTTTCTAGCTATGGATGTAAATATGCAACCATGTGCAATCTTTAGGGCAGTATTACTTGAGCAAAAAAATAGTTTGTAAAAAATCAACGAATCATAATGTGTTGCGACAGAACAATGGTGTTTAAAAAAAAAAATATGAAATGCTTTCATTACTGTTTTCTCATGTTGAGAAACATTTCATTTGATGGCAGATATGAACCATTCTGCCCTATCTAGTCTGCCAATTTCCCCTCATATAACATGCCTGATGAACGGACCTGAGAGGTCTTGAAAGCTTGCAATCTATATTTACTCAGTTAGCCAATAAAGGTATCATTCAAATTCCACCTGTCTCCTGTAATTTCCCCTGATATAAGACTCAGTTTGTGCTACTTGTAGTGGTTTTGAGGGACTTTGCTCCACTATATGTAAAGGAACTGGAACTTACCAAGGTCATTACCTGAGCATTGCTAAGCACCATGGCAGATAAGCTGCATCAGAATGTAATCTAATGCCACAATGTAAAATGTTAATGAATACTATTTTATAGTAGATGAACGATCAGGCTCGCGGTTTTCATGGCTGTTGTAGTGACACAACAGAGAAACCTGTTGACCATCCCTGGTCCGGAGATGTCTGCAGAAGTGTTTCAAAAACTTTTTGTTTGCGTTATATGCTTCTGTTTAGTTTAGCATTTAAATAGTTGTTTTTTTCCATATGAATACCACGCGGTTTGTATATGTGTACAAAAAACCTAATAGAAAACGAACACCAGGGGCATCACTTGATGATACAAATGATGGCTTGATGATCATGTAATGTCTCCAGGATAAAAGACCTGGACCGGCCATCTGGCAGACTGGGCAATTTATTTTTTCTATTGAAGCCCTGAGGTCAGTGAACAGCTCCACTGTGAAGACAAAAAAGTGACTAGTGCCAAATCATGCCAGAAGGCCACGGTGGACACCAGGTCTTCATATAGAGATATGTGCCCTCTTTCCTCCGTGGCCAAAAGGCCTGCAGGAGGATCAGACCTTCTTGGTCTCTCCCTGCAAGGGGTAGAGACCACTGGATTTTCAATAGAGATGGAGGGGCTCAAAAGAGCCACCTATCTCCCCACCTCACCAGAAAAGCTGGGAGTTTTCGGGGGACCTGGCTCCACCATGGGGTGTCCTATGTCATATCCAATACTCTGTTTTGTGTCGCAGTACTCCTCCATTTAAAGGGAAAAATGGGCAGGTAGCGGGGCATGTCACGACCCCGTGACCCAGAGGATTCTGGTCTCGAATCGGAGAAGCAGTGCTTCACCTGGCAATCTCCGGGTCAAACCCAGAAAGTTCCCAGGTATGCTCATAGCGAAATAAAAACAAAAATCGAAAAAAAAAAGAGAGTGCTTTGCAAGGAAGCCCGAGCCAGGCTGCTGTGATATAGATTTCTCCGAATACACCACACACACCTAGCCTAGAAGGCTGGAGCTACTGCATACAAAAATAGAAAGTTCATGGAGGGGTCCAAGGTGCAAAGCATGCTTACCAGTATAGCGAGAGGCATTAATAGCAGGAAGAGGGGGGGTGGTTCTGCCGTTTTACAGATCTCTGGTCAGACCTCACCTAGAATTTTGTGTTCAGTTCTAGAAACTAAAGGATCTAAATATGTATCGCATTGAGGAGAGGAGAGAACCAGTAGATGTGACAGTAGATGTCATTTATCACCCTGCTTGCTTTTCCTGACACTTTATTGCATTGTCTGCTTACCATTAAGTCCTCGGAAATAATTATTTCCAATCTCCTCTCTTCTGCTGACACTGACAGAACAGGCTACATGTACTTACATAGGATACAATGTGAAATCCATACCCCACAAGTTTGCAGGTGTCCAAATCGGAACAACTGTGTTGGGGGATTTAGATGATGGTTAGGAGGCATGGGCCTGAAGGTGGGGAAGGGTCCAGGGACAGGAGGACTGGGTCTGTGGTGGGACCACCCATCTCTGCGTACCTCCACTGATTTTACTGATCACTGATCCTATGAAAAACGGAACACTTGGGATTGATGGGAATCTACATACTCTATATGTGCAACCACAAATATCGCTCACTTTTTCTAAAAGGATTGGGATTTTTTAAGGAAATTATTCTGCTTCTATGACTTGTAATATTTACAACCTATAGGGAAACAATAGAGGAAAAATTACCTTTGTGTTTTCTTTGCTAGTGTACGTTGTCTATAAGCCCACCTAAGTATAAGTGCAGCAAAGCTACAAAAACCCGGCCTGCTGTCCAACAGGGGAAAAATGTGTCCCAGCTTCCTGCACTCAAAGGGCAAAGTGCGCTTTGTGCACGTGTGCTGTAACACTACTATTTAAACAATTATCACATGTATGCTAGCTGAGCGCTGAACATTCTCCGTTTTCTATGGCTTGCACCTGCTGATCTTTATGAATGTATTTTGAAGGTAAATTTGTTTTTACGAAAAATAAAAGGATAGTAATATGTTTAAGTAAAGGCAATGTGTATATAACATATGAAGAAGAATTCTATTATATTTTACTTATAGAAGTTTATTTCAGAAAAAAAATAGCAAGTCAACATGAACGCATAATTCACCGGTCAAGACTCTAGTCTTGTGAGGCATGTCGGGTGCAGACCAACATTGTTCACGTTTTGTAGATGTGGCTTTGTAGGTATGATGGGGTGCACTTCACCACCACTAAGTGCCAATTATACAATGTGGATCCTCTTAGCATGTTCTTTGCATTCTAATGGAGGTTCAGTTGGAGATGGACCTCCTGATGCTCCTTCGTTTGTTAAATTATTATGTACATATGCCTGATAAATTAAGAAAAGTAGTAGTAATAATAATCAATCGCTACACAATAGCTGGCTGTTCCTTTTACGGAAAAATGATTTTTTCAGTCTTTATTAACCCTATCACCTTAGCCGCTGACTTTATATTCTTCTTCTTTGGATAATTTTTATTCATCTCAACTAGTGGTCTTCCTTTCCACTACAACTGCTGTTGTATCTACCAGCATTTACCTACAGTCGCTCTCTGTGCCCTTTGCATATAATTATACAAGCATTATTAATGAGGGGGCATATTTAATTATTTATTAAGTGTTTAAAGAACACATAAGAAAAGTTGGAGATCACCTGAGAAACAGGGTGGTTATCAATGGGGTGCTGTTAGTGTACTTTTACGTGTCCTGGAACAGAAGGCTATAGTCTGTGGCTGATTATTATTTAGTGAGTTGGGCAACGTTGGTAATGTGCTGCTTAGTTTTTAGTCAAACGTAGACAAAATTGATCAATAATGTCATCTTGAAATACAGAGAATTTCATGCAGATGGAAATGGGATAGTTTATCACATATTAACTACTGTAGATACACTGGGAAGTTTCCAGGCTTAAAGAAAAACTACTCCACTAATACATTTGTATAAAATGTTGAATTCAATGTTAAATGGATTCCGGTGAATTTTTCTGCATGCAAATTAGTTGTTTGGAGTTACAAGTTGAGACTTCTGCCTGTTTTTGTTTACTTCTAATTTGCTTCCTGCACATGCACTGTGGCACTCTTATCCAGATTAATAGGAATTGCCAGAGCCAATCACAGCATTGAGTATTAGTCGGCTAGTATACATGCGATTGGCTGCTGCTGATCACAGTGGGAGTGGCACAGCACAAATTCAGGAAGCTTACTTAAGTATGCTTCCTGCTTTCATTATTCTCTAACCCCAGGAGCAAGAAAATACATCTGTATGCAATGAAAAGGACACCAATATGAATTATGAGTAATACAAACTTAAAATAGAATCAGTATGCAAAGAATTGCATTAATCAAAATGTCTACATAAAAGCGTAAAATAAACATTGTTTTAATTGGATCAAATTGTCCTCCAAACAACATGACATATTTGTTTAAAGCTGTCTTATTGTATATATAGGAATTATGACGTCTTGTACAAACATAAAACATTAGGTACCCGATAACATGGTCTATGAATGCATAAAACAATGGTAAAAGGCACCGATGTCATGTTAAAAAGACTTGATTGTATAAAAACTTTTGCTACTAAAATAGTTAAATTCTGGCATGATTACAGCACACAGATATTAAAATATTTTGTTCTAGGACCCTTTAGTGTGTGGCCGCATATATCCGGCGGACGGCGGTCACACTTATCTCATCAGGAGGCCACTGGTCTAAAAGTGCCAGAGCCGTCCACCCGTTGCCAGTCCGACCCTGTTCTTGGTCACAAACAGTTGGAGAAGCCCTGCTTTGGAATAGCAGCCTTCTTAACGTCGCCAATGCACTTTTTGAGTAACCAGGCTTTGTTTATCTCATGTGGAACGACTAGTCTGCTTCTCTATTAGATCACTGAAAAAGTATACAAACAAAAGAGAAGAGTCAGAAAGCTAACTGTATGTGCATAAAAAAAAAGTCACCTGCAAGATATTTAAAGTATGTTTTAAATTGTACCTATCTTCGATGGTCAACAGCCAGAGTGTTTGGTTTGATATATTAGATTATTATGGCAGCTGGTGTTATGATACTGACCAAGTGGTGACTGGCCTTCTGACAGCAACATCTTTGGTGTCATTTGGAGCGCTCTGCTCATTAGACCGTGATAGTTTTCAAGAAAACCTTCACAAAATGGGAACTTTGGCAAAAAAAGTGGGTTTTTTTGGAATACCTTTTTAGTAAGATATCACTCAGCTTGGGGACAGTCTGTATTAATGGAAAGAAAAACATGACGAAGACCATCCTTCTGGATGCCTTTTGCCCGCTCAAAGTACATGTGACACGAAACTAGGGGCTCCTGGCTTTCCAGCTCAATTACAAATGTGCTTGTTTTGATGTTTGAGAGTGTTAATATTACTCAAGTATCTGAAAATCATATTCTCAGTTAAAGAATACATTTCCGCATGCACTTTACAATATCCAAAACCGTTTCAGTAGAATTTTCTTATGTATTGCATGGACACGTGTAGCCAAATCTCCGTTTTGTACACTTTAATGGTGCTGTTCCACGTACACAAAATAACCAAGCTCTCTCATGTGTTGCGCAAATAAACTTTAGCAGTATTTTAAGAAATATATAAAATATTTTTATTCAATATAGTGCCATCATATTCTCCTGCGCTGTACATGGGTAAACAGGACATAACAAGTAGTATATAATATAACAAAACTAGCTTGGATAGAAGCATATCCTATGATTTCAACTCAGTTGCTTCACTTTTTGTTGTAAACAAGTTTTCCTAGATAGTGATGTTACATGACAAGCTTTCCCTGAGATATTATGAATGAGACGATTTCTGGAGTGTTTTCACACCGGTACAAATCATACTGGACTGTAAGTATGGCTTTCCCATTTAGTTATGAAAGTTTCAGGTTAAGTGGAGTAGGTGGAACAGCACCTTCAGCAACGGCAATACTAGCGCCTTGTATTCATTCTGCTGCTTAGCGCTGTGATTGTACCTTTATTTTCTGAACTTGTGTTAATCAAACACTTGTTAGTAGCCATATACACTGAAATGTTAGTTCATGTATGCAGTGACTTATGAATAAAAAAAAAATTCACACTAATGTGGGTTTTGTGTGTTTATTAACAATAGCTTTATTTTATTATTTTGTTCTAAATAAATGGTTTACATGCGTACGAGTTCTGCAAGACAGAGTGGTTTATCCACTTAAGAGTGAGTTTGCTCGAAAAAGTAAACAGAAAAAGGAATAAAACATTACCGATGTATTTTTTTTTAGAATTTCAGAACACACAGGGAAGGCATTTCCAGGTAATGGAAAAAGTGCTGGCTTTGAGTCACTTCTGCTTTTTTTTCCCCTTTGAAATCAAGATATTATCCATAACAACCAAAGACAGGCATTTGCATAAGAGCTAAAGCACAGCACCCTTATAGAAAAGCTAGACAGACAGGAACACACAGCATGTAGACATCCCCAACAAAAACATTCCCAGTATGTGCACGAGAATATACGCAGTGCCAATAACCAGCAAAAAGAAAAAATGCCTTTTATAGCACAAGCCCATGGCTGGTTCTAGAAAAATGTAACCATGGACCAGATCAGTGAGGAAAAACAAAGAGCTTTTTCAGGAGCTTGGCACCCCCCATCAGCGGTCCGTGCCCATGTGTGCCACCACAAGTCAGTGAAGCAGCAGCCAATCACAAGTTTGCTTGTGTTCAGATAGCATCCATGTGATTGGCTGCTACTCCTCTTGCTGAGCTCAGTTGACTAGAATGGGGATTTTACTGAGCATGTGCAAGAAGCCTGCTGTTGTACCCGCTCTACCTTTAGTGGAAGCATGCCGCGGTACCCGCTCTACCTTTAGTGGAAGCATGCCGCGGTACCCGCTCTACCTTTAGTGGAAGCATGCCGCGGTACCCACTCTACCTTTAGTGGAAGCATGCCGCGGTACCCGCTCTACCTTCAGTGGAAGCATGCCGCGGTACCCGCTCTACCTTCAGTGGAAGCATACTGTGGGAGGAAAAAATACACAAGAGTCTCCAAAGAGCATTGAACCTGAAAAAAAGTTATAGACTGCTTAATGATTTGACAGATAGCTGTCTACAAAACACACAAGTCTACAAAACACAGATTCCTACTATATAATTTAGGCTTTTTCTTTATAATAATAATAATAATAAAAATGTAAAATAAATCACAGGTCCTTTAAAAGTCACATACTGTAAACCATCGGGCAGTTTTATTGATACGCTTTAAACATGTACAATCTAATAAAGAGAAAACAAACATATGAAAGGTAAGGCAAATCTTTGACTATTGCTAGTTTCATCTGCCAGAATCAAGTGTAAAGTTTAGAATGTCTGCGCTTAAAGATAAGACACAGATGTCAGACGTTAGCCGTTTCATTTTAACACGTGTCCTAAACTAGCAGACATTTAGGCGACGGCTCGGTAATGGAACCATCTCCATTGCTTTGACCAATGTCAATAAAAGCTAGAAAACAATATTTCCAGTTAATAAATGGATCCAAGAGAATAATCTTCTCTGTCAGTTGTAGGTCGGGATACTTAATCCCATAGAAAATCCCCAGGAGAAAGCTATTCAAAAAGAACAGCCAAGGGATGTTCATGTCCATGTATCCTGGGATGTGTGAACACAGTATTAGTATAATCATTTGCAGGATAACCAACGGTGCCCAGGCGCCCAAAAATGAAAAAAGGATAACAGTCATTAGTCGTTTAGTCCCTTGGATGGGCCACTCAGCTCCATATGAAAAGACGATCACAGTTTTTTGGATGTATGTGCTTATTTTCAAAGATTTTACAAAGGCAACAACTTCAAAGCAGCAGATTAAAAGGACCAAGAAAATGGTGCTTACTACAGCAGCCGATAAGTAAAAACTCTGTTCGCTGATGTAGAACGTGCATTGGTACGTTATTATCCCAGCATCCAGTTTGGAGTAACCAACGGGGGAAATAAGAACATAGAAAAAGGCTGTCGTCCATAACAGCAGGACGAGAGCAGGATAGAGGAGGCCAGAGCAGATCCTTGGAAGTTTTACAGACCTCAAAATAGTCAAATAATAATCCAATGCAGCAAACGCAACGACGGGATAATGTAAAATCCCATAAACATGGGACACGATCTGCGTCAGCAGACATATGTGGTAGTTTGTAAACCTAACACCCCATAGCGCAAAATCCTGGAAATAGTGAATGCAGGAGATCACCACCAAGAGTAAGAAGTCTACAAGTGCCAGCGATATGCAAAAATATCCCAGGAAGCTGGAACAGACGCTCCTCAGCCTTGCACCAAACACAAACATGTTCATGACAATCTTGCCAGATATGATCAAGATTAATATACAGCTGGGCTCAAGAACTTGTGTTCGGGTGTCTCCCTCTAGGAGCTCGTGTCCGTTCATTGTATCCAACTCCGACATGTCCTCTTCAGACAGACCGATGAAAACAATGTCCTTTGTCATCGTGGCCAACTCCTAGAGATGTTCCTCCTGCAATTCACAAAACATACAGGGTTAGATTATATATATACACACACACATATACATACATACATACACACACACACACAGAGTGCAATTTTAGGCAAAGGGCAGATTACTTAATATACTGAGCATATTGGGAAAGGCTTTTGGTGTGGACAGGTTGCTTTAAGTAAATATTTGTCTACATATAGGTTTAATCACACGTTTCATTCCAAGTTGGCGTTTCACCTTTAACCCATTTGTAGCCCATAGTGAAGCTGCTTTCCCTTAGGTTACAAGGAGAGTGGGAGGTTTCTTTTGATAACAAAATTGAATGACTAGCATGATTTAGTAAAAACATTTTCTACTCTGAATTATCACGAAATTTGTTAAATTGACAAAATATCCTTAAAATGTAACAATTCAGATGTCTTGATTTTGGAAATACCTCAGTTATATAGAATTTCCATACTTCCCCGGCAGTTATGGGGGACGTATTATAAGGAGTACATTACGGTTTCAAAACTGTTGATTTTTACATTTAGTGCAACTAAACTTTTTAACAGAAAAACCAAAAGATATGCATAAAAGTATACGTTTCTGTAAAGCAGACAACCCAGAGTATCTCATCAGGAGTATTTGGACACTTTATGTGCAGCCATTTGGCCGCCAGTCACTGCTAGAAGGTAGCCTACACTTGTGTTTTGTTTAGGAGTTTTGCACAGGAAAATCCAGCCAAACTCGTTCAACTGCATCCACAGAAATATCCCACATGCATTTATTTTTGGGGAGGATTTGCAGGGCAAATTGAAGATATCTGAGCACGCGCACAATACCTGAACCTGCTGATGGGGGAAAAGGGGGTAACCAAAAAAGGGTCCCATAATAAGGGTCAAAATAAAACCATGTAGTTCAAAATATCCATATTTGACGTTAACGATTAATTCTGCAGAAGCACTTGGTGTAGAATTACAGTTGAGGAAGATCAAAAGATTACTTATAAAGAGGAATTACTTTACAAAAAAACCCAACAAACAAAACTCTACAAACAAGTTGTACAACACCACTGTCTGACCATCGAACGAAGCTGAGCCACGAAGAACATTTCCACGCCCAGGAACATGGAGGCGAGAGGACGGTGCTTGTGTGAATATGCCTCAATTGGTGCCGAACCATACATTAGAAGCATTTATAACCAAAACATGCAGAAACTCAAAGACAATAGGGCTGTTTTACATTGGACAGGAAAATAAATAATTTCACATAAAATATTTGCAAGATTGGCAAAAATAAATAACCACCACACGTGGTGGTTCTGCAAAGAAAGCTGGTAACAAGCAAAATGATCTATATAAACATAACCAACCCAAAACACCAGAATCTTTTGCATTCACATGTAAAAGCTCCGGGCTTGTCTCCGTTTGGGCTAGCACCTGTACGCGCTGTACAAATATGGGAAATTTGCTTACATGGAGAAAATGGTGGTGGGGGAGGGGTACAGGGTTGTTAAAAGGTAGTGTTTTGTTCAAACAATTATTTTATGTTATTAGGTTGGCATATTCTATGCATAAACATAATTTACTGTATTTCTACATACACAAAGGGTATATTGTTAGACCACACATATAGCCGGATGATGCTCTGAACCATGAAATCCCTTTAGTCTCCGTGCCAAACATTCATACCCTGGGTCGGTGGTCTTTAAGGCCTGCTTCCTTGCACATCTTCCCGGGATCTATACAACTCACAAGCGAAAGGACCACAAGAAACTCCACTGGGCTCAGTCACAAGCGGGTAAAGCACAGGGGCTCGTGAGCGCAGGTTCAGATGCCCAGCGCCTTACGGATGCCAAGAAGCCACTAACAGGTGAGATACCAGGCAGAATTTCTCCCCGATGACCATCTTGAATAGCAGGGACTGTGAAACTGACATTACTTAATGCTGATGCTTTATATTATGGACCTTCACAAACAACGCTGTCCATGAATGGACACCTCACGTTCCAACCTCCCTGGCTCCAACCAGACTACACAAAACTAGACGAAACAGACTCTGTGCTACCACTAAGGAGTGCCCCATGGCCAGTGATGGCTCAAAAGTAATGATTCTTTATTTAATATTCAAGAATTCTTAGTACGAAGGCCCCGAGGCGGCATTACTTACGATGTACTCTGTGCTGAAGTTGGTTACCATCTTTGACACGTCTTGTAAATGGATAAGGAGTCAGCGACAGATGGCGATGTCACCAAAGGGTCCCAGGAGAATCTGTCAATTCCCGGCAAGCATAGAATTATTAGCTATATAACAAAACCATCGAGGGAGCGTAAAGAGATTTAGCGAACAGGTACCGCAAAGTACTTAATTAGCAATGGCTGGAAAGCTGTGTTTGGCTACCTGTATACACCTCACACAAGAGAAGGGCAGGGAAGTGCAATATCCCTGGTCACGGTGCGTTAATCCTCTAAGACTCTACAAGGAAGCGCTCGTTTGTTTTTCTCATACACGTTTAACGCTGGGCTGACGGTTAACCTGTTTACACCATCGCCTGCATCCTGTTCCGTAAATACGCTAAACTCAGGCGGTCGTCCTAATTAACACGCACATAAAACACGGTAAGTGTCACGGAAGCATTGTGTTATTTTTGCTTCCCTGGCTTCTGTGTATGAATAATGCATCTTTGCTCAGGTCCTATGCTATAAGTCCTGGACAAAAGCGCATCACACTTCAAAGGGATCGCCATTCATCCGGTCGATAAACTTTATGAGTTGTGGACTCACAAAGCACCCAACAAAAATAATTCCCATATATATACAAAATCAACAACAAAAAACAACCCACAAAACAGAATGATCTTGTCTCCATAGCAACCAATGGATTGGTCTTATTGGCTGTAGTAGTGAGGCTGTCTGCCCTCACATATGAATCAGTGTATATTGGGGTACAGGGGTACTCCCCACAACTCCCAGAGCTATTTCTTTCTCTTCCCCCTATGATCCCCAGCTTGTGTCACACATTACCGAACTTCCTGACACGAGTATCCGCAGCACCCGGCCAGCCTGTGTCTTGCGATACGTGCCCCATAACCCCCCTGGAGCTGCAGCGGCACCTGCCCTAAACACCCCTCACAGCCTCTCTCCGTTCACGCTCTGGGGCAGCTGCCTGCACCGCTGTGCACTACTTACCGCACTACCCGGCGCTGCACCCCTGCGACCACCCGTCCCAGCTCGGTTTCCGAACGAGTTCCGCCAACAAGCAGCGAGTTACTAAAGCAGACCGCTTCAGGTCTCTCCGCGCGCGGCTACAGCCCCCGCTTACAGCCTATAAACGGACTCATGGAACGACAGGAGTAAATACTGCATAGCATAGCAGTGTGACGTCATCTCTACCCCTCCACAACCACCAAACCTTCTCGTGTTGCTGACATGCACAGCCGGCTGTTACTCCCGGGCTTCTGCCGCTTACTACAGTGTTCAGCATTAACACCTGAGCCGAAGGAAGGGCCCCTCCCCCGGGCGGGACAGGCTGAAGCCTCCTATAGGTGTTCCCCGTGGCTTTAAAATAGGTTACCATCATGGTGGTTATTTAATGGGTGCTTCTCATTAATTCTTCCTCCCCAGCACAAATTTTTATTTTGGGGTCCTGAATTGATGGGTATTTCCATCATAAAACGTTGTATGATACTATCAGAATTCCTGCTTAAAGACAAAGGAGACTTACAACACAATGTTAAAGAAGCTGTTACCCATGAATGTATTTTCGCTGCCCCATGCCCATCCTTGTTACACACCGTAGTTTCTGTATCACTACTATTGTGCAAGAGGCTCCCCCGTTCACAGGATCATGTACCAAGCTCATGGACGTGCTACTGCTGGGCCAAGTCCTGACCATATGGACCCAGCAGCAAAGTGGATGTGTAGGCGCACAACTAATACCAACTTGCCTGCGGGACATTCTCGTGGCATCACACAAACTGGTTTGATCACTAAGGCTGGAGCTGGCAGGAGACTTTCGGTTTCAACACCCTCACCTAACTACACATTATAAAGGGCAATAAATGCCAACACTTCCCGGCAAGAAGGGCTGAGTTGGCCCTGCATAAAGCATGGTTTAATGTGTGATGTGATCTCACTGATTTAAATGTTTCATAAAGGGCCGCCCAAGCTTTTCTTGGAGCAGAAACTACCTGGGGTCCATGTGATGAAACACCTCTTTAATGGATAAACCCCACAATGCTGGGTCCTCCCTACAAGGCCTTGTTGAAGTCCCCCTAATGTATGTAGATTTGTTTGGATCACACCTCAGGCCATCTGTGACATTAGCATGGCTGGGCACTTTCCAGGTTTCACCCAAAGTCCCCATTGCGAAATGATGCTTCCCTGGGGCAAGAGAGCATTGTGGCCACCGCTCTCTACCCAGGTTCCATCTGCTCTTTCCTAGGCTATTCTCACTCCAACAACTTTTTAAGTCTAGCTGCAGTTAGTGTGATTGACCTGAGAAGTAATCAGGTACTGACAAAATGACCTATGACTGCCTTTTAAAAAGTATAGATTTGGTTGTTTAATTAGCACTGGTCAATTTTCATACAATTTCATAGCAGCCACCTGTCCAAAATATGCTGGAACAGGTCCCAACAACAAGGTTTATGGCCCGTCCAAACCCATTGAATACCACTTGCAGGAGGAATGATCTTGTCTCTCACGATATGTAGTTAAATTGGGCAGTTTACTTTCAGTAGATCTCGCCATTGGGCTGGACAGCTTGGCTTGTTGGCTTCTCATTATCTGCCGTCGATGGGGTCTATTCACTAGAATTACTAAAGACTAGTAAACACAATATGAAGATCTAAAATCCCTGAGGGTAAGCATGTGTTGTGTGAATGCAGGTGCAGTAGACCTGGCAACGGTGCCATTATGAGAGGTAGCCTGCCCTTTCAATCACAGTCCTAACAAAACAGATTCATATGTTCATTTAAAAAAAATATACACACACTAGAATGCCATTTAAGTAGTAACCATGCTTTTTATAAGAATATAAGAAATAAAAAAATGTTTAGTGGTTGGATTCCTAGCCTGCTAAACATATAAGGCAGCATGCAGTTACCGTACTTGTTTCCCGCTGTGAACCTTTGGCAAGCTTGAGAGGTAGTGTTTTAATTAACTTGCTGTTAAAGAGAATTATCATTATTTGCTTGCACATTTAATCTTATTCTTGTATTTTTGGTACATTGGTCATGGTGTGATTCACTTGGCCAACTCCCTCCTGTAGTATAATAAATTTCAACTCTGTGGGAGAAAAGGAGTGGAAATTTTACCCCTGGATGCCCATAAGGCCTGGGCTGGTCATCTGGCACACAGGGTAAAAGTCCAGTGGGCTGCTGGCTGGCAGTGCCCAGATCAGGTGGTCCCGCATATCTAGATGTTGGCCGCACTTATGTCAACCGGTGGTCGCTGGCCTTAAAGTACAGGGCCACCTCGTCATCACCAGTCCTACCCTGATCCCCATCAATACACAAAAGCAGATTAATGGATGTTCAGTGCACCTCAACAACAAAAAATAGTAACTCCTAGCCTCCTCCGCGGGTAAGCAGGAACAGAACAGAAGCAGGCAATCACTCTCAGGAAAGCACTCCAATTCAAATCAAGTGGTAGCACTTGCGCTCCATGTGCACAGAGGGTCTTGTTAGACCCCTCCGCACCCAGCCTGTGCTGGAGCGGACTGGTGGTAAGTCACATGTCAGGAGATTTGGCTGAAAATATAGTGTCTAGGTATGTAAACATAAAACAGTTGATGCAGAAAGTTTACAAACACGTAGTGTAAAGACATTCAAACATTTCATGTTACCAAACATTTTTTTGGCAAGTCAATCACGGCATTGACTCTGTTTACGTCAGAGGTCATTTAAAAACAATCAATTACAGACAGAATTCTTTCAGCTTTAAATGACCATATCAGAATACCAAGGGTCAAAATGCACTGTTAGTATTAGGTGGCATTGCCTTTAATCGCTTAACTTGAATCAAATACTTGGGATAGCTTGCCACAAGTTTCTCACGTTACTTAGCAGAAATTTTCTTCCTGACGTGTAACTTAGTTTGTGGGCCTCCTTACTTGGACATGTTTTTTCAGTTCAGTCTTTAAATTTCTCTCCCTGGCCTGGAGATCTCTCCACGGCCCGCAAGGGAAGGCCCCAAGTAGCTGGAGCTCAGAAGTTCCCACGTATGGTGACAGCCTTTCAGGACATAGCAACGTAGAACTTTTGTAATAGTCGATGCAGATATTTTGGTACCTGATGCCTCTAATCTCTTCACTAGCTCCTTTGTTGTTATCTTTGGGATCCGTTGAACTTCTCCGACCAAAGTACGTTTAGCCCAGGGAGTTCATTTGTGCCTTCCTGAATGAAGCAGTGTCTGTGTGCACAAATATTTTTTGGCATTGCATATAATTGTTTGTATGCTTGATCGTGGTACCTGTGGTTGTTTCTCCTAAGGAGGACTTGTAGAAGTCCAGAATCTTTCTCTGAGGTCTTGAGTTGCTTGGATTTTCCCATAATAACAAGGACAGTGCCCTGGGTCTTCAGGTAGGCCCATAAATACTGTCATAGGTGCCAATTAACACCTAATTATAACATTGGCTAATCAGATGATAATAAAAAGTCATACACCAATTTCTGGAACCTTCCAGACTGTTTAAAGACACTTGACCCATTGGAATTCTGATATTGTGAATTAAAAACAAAAAAGAAATCTGAACAGAAAAGATGTCTTTAATAGTTCCTTACCCTACCTTACCGGTATGTCCACAAAAGAGACAAGATTACCTATTGCAGTCGGCTCATTCTCTTTGCACAGAAGCTCCTTGCAACTGAGGCAGTGCCGCGAGAAGGTGTCAGAGGAGTCATGCGATCGCAGTGATGTTACTTCAGCTCATTGGAAAGCAAGATAGCTGTGAAAAATTAGATAGGACTTGCCAATCTTTGAGTATTTTGAAGTAGTGACAGGCTGAGCAATATATGGCCATACGGTGCGATGGAATCCCAAATACAGGTGATTTAAATAGTATATGCTGGGTGTGCGCTGGGTGTTTGTTGTGGATTTTTCTGTAATCTGTGGATGCAGTTGAACGAGTTTGGCTGGATTTTCCTGCCACAACACATAACCTGTGCAAAACGCCTAAACGCCTAAAGTGTAGGTGGAGGAAAAATGCAGGAGATTATTTCTGCGGCTAGCTTTGGCAGTGACTGGCGGCCAAATGGCTGCACAAAAAGTGTCCAAATACTCCTGATGAGATATTCTGGTTGTCTGCTTTAACCCCTTGATGAGAATTGCCGGTCACGGAAAAACATGTGCTTTACAACAATTGACATGCCGGGACCGGCACGTCTTTAAACGGGTGCAGAAAGCGATCTACTTTTGCTTTCTGCACCCAAACAGCGTTGCTGTATGCCTCAACCTCGAGGCATTCAGCAACGCCACGATCGGCACAAAGGGGCCATCACTGGCCCCTCCCCGGGGCGTCAACATCCGCCATACTTTGTATGGCGGCGGACGCCCGTTTTAAAAGCTTTTAGGAGGCGATCAACGATCACCTCCTAAACTTAAATGGTGTCGCTGGAATGCCTCGATCAGGATGCATCCAGCAACACCAAACACTTACCTTTCGATGGGCTGTGACCGCTCCGGAGAGCGTTCACAGCCGCAGCTGCCAGTGATCTTCACCATCAGCAAGATGGCGGCGGCCCAGGAAAAAAACAATAAAGGTGAAAAAGTTCGCTAGATGGTCTCCAGACCCTCTAGAGAACTCTGGCTCCACTTGCAGGTTGAATACAGTTACTGCATTCAACCATGCAAGTCAATGGAGCCCAGCTTTCTAATCACAGTGTGATTAGTAAAATAAATCAGAAAAAATAAAAAATAAGAAGAACAAGAAGAAAAAAAACAGTAAAATGTAAAAATTATTTCCCACTGATGTCACCATCAGGGGAACCTTCAAGTGAAAACAAATGTTAAAAAAAATTAAAAAAAGGCAAAAAAATCCTAAAATTAGCACATTAGCTTAAAACAATTCTCGCATGGAAAGAGTTAAAATACTGGCATATTAAATGCCCATGGGGTGTCTACTTTTAAAAAAAATGCATGATTTGATGGGGTAAATTGAATTGGCCGGGTTCAACAATGTCCCAATTAACACGAGAGGAAGGATGGCCACACATCTAATTTCCAATTAGGAAAATGCACATGTCCCAAATGTTCCCTTTTAGTTCCCCCCAAAAATGACAAACCCATGCATGTGGGGTATCACTGTACTCAGGAGATGTTGCTGAA
>VKOC01005907.1:0-13600 GCA_009364415.1 Spea multiplicata
CTTTCATTAAAAGGTCTAAAAACAAAAATTCCACGGCCAGGCGCTCACCGAGACCCGTTCAATAGACGGTACGTGTATCTGCCGGTGACGCACAGCGAATAAATGCTTCAAAGGGAGAGGAAAAAAACCCACTAAATATGCATTAAACGATGTCAGAATACCTTTGAAAACTATGAAGTCATTCGCTGCCTAAAATAATGTCAGCTTAAACTTGTCAGGGAGCAGAAATGTACGCAGAACAGAGGAAAGAAGCGCGAGAGACTTTCTTCTTCAGACAAATTGGTCTGAACGCCGCTAATCTAGGTTAGAGTTTATCTGGAGGGGCTGATTTTCTTCACAACAATCTTTTTTTCACGGAACTCATCCCCTTCTTGACAGGGAATCTTCCTCCACCTCCTCCCCGTCCAGGGAGATATCTGAACAAGGGGGGGAAGGTACTTTCTTCTCAGTGCAGATAAGAGTAATCCCCTTAACCTTTTCAATGCTTTCATGGTTGAGCGGAGGCTCGAGTACAAGTGCAAGGCAAGGAAGTGAGTAGCTCTAAGAAGATAAACTCCAGACGAGAGATCACAGCCTTATAATACGACAGCAGGTTAAAGTTTGGGCTTATTGGGGAAGTCCAAGGAAAAAACCTTGAGCAGAAACCTCATTGCTTTATAGAGTGACGTCGGTCGGCATTGACAAAAAAAACCCCTGGTTTTATCTTATTATATAAACTCCTTTATCGGCGGACCTGGAGGCCGCCGTTGTTCTCGTTCGTGTTATTTTTTTGGGTGACTTTCCCCGCTCAGACACCGCGCTCTTTGTGGCAAAGCTAACGAAGTTCTTCGATTTGCGTTAGTCAGACCGGGGGATTAAGACAGAGTCGTTCTTTTGTGTGATAAGGAGTCAGAGCGTTTGTCGGAGACATTGGGTTAAGGTAATACGGCTAGGTTTCCTCCATGTGCATTCGCTCCTTTCCCTCCCCACCGGCTGTTTTCTGCGCCAACGGTGTATTAGGAAAATGCATTATTATTATTTATTGTTTTATATATAGCGCCATCATATTCCGCAGCGCTGTACAACGGGTTAGACGGAAAATCAGTGACGGAAACGTCGGACCACAGAGAAGGCTTCTGGCTAGCAGCCAGTGAAAAGTGCACTATTTAGAAGAAATATACGTTTCAACTTGTTCTAGACCCCAGGATATGTTGGTGGGAAGCCGTGAGTTTTTTTTCGTTGCTATTTAACCATCGCAGACGCTTTAGCGAGTTGTATGAATCATGTGATAGATTGTTGCCCCGACAGACGCTAAAAACCTCTGTCTAACCGGCACAGAGGTAAAAGCTCACATAAATCTCAAATAAATGCAATATTATAAATGACTTCATGTTATGAATCACGACTCTCTGCTGGCGAATGAGGTCACGTTTATTTAAAATCGTGAGGCAGCACAAGGCTGATTAGTTGATTTATTTGCTCTGGAAGTGAAACAATTGGATTTCAAAACACGCTAATTTACTGCAAGCTGACAACTTGTGGGCAACTAACCAGCGAGATTCTCTCATCTAATTATTACTGGAGACCCTCTGCACCGATACGGCCTAAAGTAATGAAACTCTACCGCCGGGGAATTATTTGGCCCCATGCAATGACAACCTGTAGCAAAAAAAAGACCCCTTATGGGACGGCCTGAAATTCTGAAATGCATATTATATTGAGTTCAAAACTTGGTTTACTTCACTATGTTGGGAAGTGGCAGGCAATCATGCGCGCACGAGTGCCCACCGTCCATGCAGCTTGCCAGGCACTCTTCCAAAAGCTTGGCTTCACGCTGGCTCAAAGCAATTTATTGTATGTTAGGAAGTACAAGAGATTTGGGTCTTTATTCGAGAAAATCCTCCTGCGCCTGTGGAGGGGGGAGTCGCATCGCTATCATGGTTTCTATGGCGATTGCACTCACTAACACACACTAACGTTCAAAAGTTTGGGGTCACTGAGCTGTTTCGTGGAAAAACAAGGACATTTCTGGCTGTAACATAATTGCAAAAGGGTTTTCTACGATCAATTAGCCTTCTAAACTTAAATTTGGATCAGCGAACACAACGTGCCACTGGAACACAGGAGTGATGGGAGTGATAAAGGAGTGATGGGAGTGATAAAGGAGTGATGGGAGTGATAAAGAGTGGTGAACGCCTATGAAGAGATTGCATTAAAAAACAAGGACATTTGTAAGTGACCCCAAACATTTGAACAGTAGAGTATGTATCGGATGTATTGTTCTGCCATGCAGCATAGTCATTTGTTGAAGTGATATATACTTTCCTTGGCGCATGAAATGTTAGTTCTCAATGTCCTGCTGTGCTTCTTCCTCCACAAGGATGTACAAAGCAAAGATAAGCCTGTCAAGCGAAATGATCAAATGGGGAACAATACCGAGGAACTGGAACAAACATTGCTTATAGAATCAAACTCATTCTACAAAGACAAAAAACTAAAATAGGTATCATTATAACTAAAGAGATTAATCTAGACTAAAAAAAGTATTTGTATTTGTATTTATTTGTTGGAAAATTGTGTAAATGTCAACTAAGAAACATATTGATACAGTAGATATAAAAAGTCAACACCGCCGTTATAGGTGCGATCACTCGAGTAGGTTCTGTGTGAGTGATCCGCCAACAAGAGCCCCTTACTTTGAAAGCCCTAGCGACGTCTCCAACCTCACGCCCGAAACAAAATTGCTAAAATTCCGCACATTTTGGGAAATATAATATGTTGCCAAGGAATAACAGGAACCTACTTAATATCACAATCAGCCACATACTGTGGCTTTAATAGGCACTCAACACAAAATAATAGCCTGTAGGTCAAAGTCACCTTTATGGACGGAGCGAGAGAGGCTGCCATTCAGAAGGTCGGTCTTTATTATCTAAAGATCCTTATGTGAAAAGTCAAACTAGGAACGTCAACGGCTTTGAGAAGCCCAATTTATTTCTAAGTGTCCTCTGCTTGTGATTGAGTACAATTTGTTTGTAAGAAACAAAGTGTTCGTCTCTTTACCGTAAACTCACTTTTTCTGCCTCTAAAAAAAAACTTTGTGTGAATAAACCTCTTGCTAAAGTCGTTGCGGTCCGGGCGTTTTCCTCACTTCACTTCGCTGCAGATAGCTGTATTAGAAAGATTGGTTCTGGCATCTGCTGCGCGTTCTGGAGCTTGTTAACTATCCCCCTCGGTCAACAAGAACACACTTTCTGGCCCTTCCAGACGCAGCTGAACCCGCGCTCGGCTAAGGGCGCTTAGTATTCCCACGTCAATCTCCAGCACGTTTTAAAAGGATGTCGATAATAAGAAACGGATTTCGGCTTCCTCGACTTACTGCCGTGCGGGAGATAAGGTTTCATGGCAAGGAAGTTCTGGAATAGTGCAACCAAAAGGACGCTTTAACAAAGCGATAAAGTGCTTGCGATATAAGCAGGTTTAAGACGGTTCTGTTCGTGGAAATGAGAAAATAAATCCATGCGGTCGCTTGTGGTTGGCTTCACTGATCTCGACAAAAATATAGGACATGGCTGTAGCTTTAAGAACCCAAATTGTGTGTTTCTTCCACACGGGCAGCTAATAAGTGGAAAAATAACAAATAAAATGTACCGAGCTAGGCTTGGGTTAAAAAAAAGAAGAAGAAGAAGAAGAAAAACTTAAAGGAGAAAAAGATAACCTGATATATGGGTGGTATTGATTTGGCTTGGGGCAATAAAATGTGGATGGAGGGAAGTGGCCAGACAAGAGGGTAAACCTTATTTGATTTATACCAATTTCAGAAAAAAAGGATGAAATATCTCTCTATGCAGTGAAATACAACATCTACAGCTCTCACTGTTGGCTCGGAGTGGTTGTCGGTGTACTCCTTAATACCTGCAGGCGTAGAAGTTCACGAATAACCAGAGGTTCTCCAGAATCTGGGCACAATCAGTACAAAGTTGTCCAAAAAGACACCATCCTGAGAAAACGTTTTGGACAAGAAAGCTGGCAACCCCCCCCCCCCAGCTTTCTGAGCCCAATAAACCCCCAGGAGGGACAGAGGACCCACCAGCCATGCATTTACGCTAATGTACAATCCACAGAGCGAGCTTTAATTTGTAAGAGGCGCACCGTGGGTGATAAAACGTACAGTTTATTACCCGGATACAGGGCTCACAGCAGAAGAAAAAGTCCCCATAAATTGTAATAATTAAACTCGTTTGTTTTGGGCTTTTAAAGGTAACGCTGCCGACGTGATGGAGGACGCGGTACCGGTTTCTCATACTAATGCTCAGCTGCGGGTTCCACGCTGAGACTCAGACGCTTCTTTCTGCAATAGAAAGGGGAAAAAAAACCAGACACCTCCTTACAAACAAAGCTCCGAGTATTAAAATCAGCAGCTCCGCTCGCTCTCCATTTCCAAAAAGCAATAATGGTATCGTACACCTCCAACCCTCTAAACATAAAGCAAAGGCAGTCCTGCTGACTGTAATTACAGCTGCCAATCCGCAGCCACGCCGGCCAGCATGACAAACGCGGGTGGCTATGTTCACTAAGCAGTGCTACAATGTAATCCGCGCTAAAGGATTCCAGGCTTCCCATTAATAAACATATTGCCCCAGCAGGGGTATCGGGGACACAGACTGAGGTCTGTTTACATCGGAAGCAGAAACTGGCTGCTTTTAGGGTTTTTTAGGGATCCGTAAATATATCGATCATCCCTCCTCTCTCCAGCTTCTAAGATCTGCTGAACGGCGCTCTGTTTGAACATTAATGTCTGCCCACTTTTTGTACCCCACTGTGGTATGTGTTGGCATTTTGGAAACAATTACTGTGATAATAACAGTATAGGTGAATAATAGGTGAGAGGAGTATTTATAAAGTATTTTTACCCATGCATGAGTAAGAGGGGAAGGGGGCGCTAAATTAGTAATCATAGAAATGTAGAAACATTGAAATTGTATCACCTCCAAGTAAAACTTGGCATTGTTTGTATAAAGGGACGGTCACAACCGATGGCAGCTTAATCCAGCATCAGACTGGTTAATGTACCGAGGTTACTGGAGAACGGGGCTGATTCCGTGTCGTTGATAGACTGCACATCAATCTGTAATGACGTGTTACCTATGTGAGTGAAACATACAAACGTAGAATTTGACAGCAGATCAGACCTATTTGCCCCCCCCCGTCTCGTCTGCCCGTTTCTCCTATTGTAAAGACCCAGACCTTAATCAGTCGTTGGTCTCGTCTTAGATTCAGGAGCCGTATGTCTATTCCATGTGTGTTTAAATCCCCTCACTGTGTCCTCCTTCTGCTGGGAGGCTGTTCCATTTATCTACCACCCACTCAGTGAAGTAAAACTTCCTTTCAGACAGAAGCCCAGACAAGAAGAAGATTGGGGTGCCCACTGCGTCCATCTCTGGACAGGAGACCTGACACGGGGGGTCCCATATTTAGCTTAAATTTCAAGACTGGGCAGCTGTCAGAGATGGAATCAGAAGCGCCCAAGGCAGCCCCAGCTTGTGACGGACGTACCTTAGTGCGGGTTTAACAAGTCCCAGGAGTCATGGGAGTCATGGTTACAGCTGGGCTGTATGGTGGTTTATTTCATATAAGAGTTTGTAGATATTAAATTTTAATAGATGAGAGGAAAAGCATTTTGTATTTAGAATGTGATGTCATCGAAGTCCCTGTTAGTTTAATGACCCGGTGTCCCAATACTTTTGTCCATATGGTGTATCTGGAAGCAAATGGTTTGTAAGATCAGAAACAGCACGGATTTACTACAGGAAGATCAAAGTCACTTGGTTTTTTTTTAATGGGTAACTAAAGTAATAGAGCAGGGAGGAGCAGACGATATACCGAGATTTCAGTAACAATACTGACCCTGCCTCCATGCACTAGGGTACCGGACCAAGGACTGAGACCCTTACATCAGGAATAATGGGCACACCAGATGGGCCGAGTGGTTCTTATCTGCCAACAGATTTCATGTCCTATGTTTCTAAGAAATTATAGATCTGGAAAGCAAAGAAACCAATTTCTCGTCAATGCTTTGTACCAAGGTTATCTCGATACTACTCTCGGCACCAAGGATGTTCACGTCTGGATTGATCTTGTGCTTTTATGGAAAAAGAAAAGCACAAGACTGACTTACTTGAGAGCACATTACACTTTACCCCACTTTACCCCAATTTTACCCCATCGTATATCCCCAATCCTGAATGTGTGAAATGGTTTTGTTTGGGGGGGGGGGGGTGAGTCAATTGCAAACCATGAATGCCAATGTAAGTAGCCATATGTAGGACTGGCTCTCCCAGGGAGTGAAGCAACAGGGTCTTCAGCAAGCTTCCACAAATGTGTCAAAATTATCTTTGGTTAGGGACACAAATTCACCCCATCTAGACCTTTCATGAGACTTTGTAACCTGATTTCTGCATTTATGTTATTATGTAAGAATAATGTATTTTATTTATACCTTTTAATACATAATGTAATTTTCTGCTGATTCTTTACATATTATGGTAGATTTTAGGGCTGTAGAACCCTGTGATACCCAACAAACATCATTACTTCCTAGGAAAGAGAAACATCAGAGGAGGGAAGCAGGAGAGGAAAGAGAGACCAAAGAAGTATTTGGAGCCCAAGGAGGGACTGGCCCTCCTAAACAGGGACGTTTGGGAGGTATGATAAATGAATTTCTACAGCATCTAATTTGTGTACCTGGGTAATTACATGAAATCAATAAACTCCCGGTTTATACATCATGTTGTCGATGCTGCCGCGTGACACAATGTGCTTTCTATGGGACAAAAGCTAAAAGTCATTAATATTATAGAGTGGACCTAATTAATGAATCATTGTTTTTACCCTGAATAATCTCAATGCACCAAACATTATTGGGCATCCTGGATTACTCTCCATTGATTATGAAATATATCAGCTCGTGTATATATATATATATATATATATATATATATATATATATATATATATATATCGTACAATGTAATAGGACTGAGCTATGTATGCAGAAGAGAAGTCATTGATCGGATGTTTGTTACGATGTATCCCACTCACTCCAGCACTAATATAGTATTTTCTATGTAATACTTAATAAAGACAGAGTCTGATCTGATTAACCGATCGCTGTAACTCTACAGAGATCCCTAACGGTGTTTTAAGAAGCGTTACTGGAAGTTGTAGAAAAGCCCGTTGTAAGTGATCAATTTGTCTAAGCACCTTTTTATTGTTTTTATATTGAATTACGTACAACGTATAGTTATCTGGTAACCTCTACAAATACCACACGCTGTCCGCTCTTCTATTTATGTTGGGTGTTAATTTGTTTGGGGGGGGTTGGGACTACAGCTGTTGTGAATGACTACTCTTAAAATGCTCAGGCAGCCCAACAGAGAAAAAGCCAGCTGAACATCATGAGATTGTTTATCTATATGCAGACAAGAAAGATCTTTAAAAGCGGCAAAGCAATGGCAAAAAGATACAGATAAATAAAAAATGGTGTTGGGACAGGACATCTTCGCACAACTCGGCACCCTCCTTTTTTGATTGCCATAGGGCTTTCTATGACACACTTTGCGAGTTAAGTAACACTTTGAATTTAAATGTAAGAAAGTGTTTGAAGTGGAGAGAGTTCCGAGTTAATTTTTTCCTGACCCTCCTCCCCTACGATGCTCTATATTTTTAATAAAGGCATTCGGTCCCCTTATTAAGCAGCACTTTGCCATAAAATATCTTTAAAAGGAAGAGCTCACCCCTGGGCAAACTACCCATTATCACAACTTTTTATTTTTAGAGAGAAGGCAAAAAGTTCCGATCAAAGCTCTCTCTAGAGACGCTCTCCGGGGATCAATGTGCTTTACAGGTAATTACAGGGTGGTGAATGTGGAAGGGCCGAGGGGCATTTTACCTGGTATTAGATCCAATCAGATATAAGGAGTTGGTGCTTAAAACTCATTTTCTTTATTTAGCCTGAAATTTTGATTGTTGGCCAACAGAGATGATTGCTCTACAGTTAATTCCATGGAGGGGCAGGCAGCCAGCATGCACCATCTGGCACACACTGCTTGTCTACCATGGTAGCCGGGCAAAAGGCGGTCCCTGTGGCCCCTGAAACAAAATTAGCCGGCAAAGCTAAATCGGGCATCCCCAGGATACTTATTACTAGTCCCTGCCTTTAAATCTGTCAGTTATATTTAATCCCATCACAGAGAAACCGTCAAATCTAAGATCAAACCATGAACGTAGAACTGAAGATCATCTATGCCTTGAGTTGGCGTTATCCTTATTTAACATTTACTCGCGTTATTGAAATTTTCACTTTCCAGCTGAAATTCACCAAAAGGGGTAGCTGATGCGTTTCATACCAACACGTCTTTATTTCCCATGGTTCCTCAGCACTGACCGTACTAGAATTCTACTGGCAGCCAAAGCATGAAGTTGTAACTTGCTTCCTAGACTCTATTTGCACTGTTTCAGAATGCTGCACATAGGCATCCAGAACGACATGGTTTCTCTGTAAAGCTAATATCACAGCTATCTTAAAGGGAGGCAACAAAATGACAGCTCCCACAAACACTTATTTGGCTATAGTATTAATTAGATGAACGCAAAATATGACCTTGTATTCACACAATTGCATTTAGAGCAATGTGAAACTTAATGAAACCTTTGACCAAAGGGGAATTTGGGTTTTCCAAAATGCACATAACAGGTCAAAAACCATCCAAAAAAATTTATGCAAAGCAGTACGAGAACCCCATGGTTTTCACTCAGGTACTAATAAAGAAAACGGGCAGCTCAAAACTGAAATCAAATTCATTATTCCAGTACACAACAGAACACCAACCCCAAACATCAGTTTCAGCCTCCACAAGCTTCATGCAAAGATAAATCTTTAAGCACACGTGAATTAGAAAGTCCATGTCTGGACTCACCTTTACACTTGTGGTGAGTTCCAAGAGTGGCAAAAATGGAAAGAGGTAGGAGAACAAGTGAAATGACAACAGAGGGCAAAAATCTTAGTCTTAGTGATGAGGCTTATGGCTGACATACACATCTATGGCTCTTGTTTAGTCCTGGACTGCCCTGGTGGGCCCTTTTTTCCTTTGTAATTGCACAAGTGAGCTAAAACTGGAGATGCACCTTAGTGGCGACGCGCCATAGAGCCAGATATTAAGTTCTTGTCCATTCACAGGTAAGTAGTTCTCAAACTTTGTATGCAATTCCCCCCTTGGGGCTCTCTGTGGGTTCACAACAAGTATAAAGGTGAGTCCAGACATGGACCTCGTTGCTCACATACACTTAATACTTAAAATGCCCTTGAGCAGGGGGGTGCCTTTAATTTGCTGCCTGTTCTCATAGAGTAGTTAAAAAAAAGTAAAGTATGCTATAATAACACAACCAAGGGAAACATATAGCAGATGCAGTTTAAATGAATTTATTATAATATGAACATCGCGTTCTGTTACAATGACTTCATGTTTCTATTTTTTGACACACAGATACATTTATGAACACTTACCAAATCCAACTTGCAAAGGGATGACGTGTCTATGTACCTATTTTTCCTGGTCCCTTTACCGCTTTATCTCTGAAGGCCAGCAAACAACAGATGAGTAACTGAAACTAAAAACGTCTAAATAAGAAAGGGAATAAGAGAAGTAGCTGATTATTGCCACTCTTCTGACCGTCTGATCTTCTTGTGGTTTTTTTAGTGGTAGAAAAGTATAAAAGCACTGAGCAGGAATAGAAACTAATGGCATAGAAGGGGAAGATGGGAATAAATGCGTCACGTCAGCGGAAAAACCTTTTCATATACAATGCATCATGGGGGAAAAATACCTGGCAATGCACAAACCCAACAACAATGTTGTTAAATCACTTATTAACCAGAGAAATAAGATACAATTAAAATAATAATAGTTAATTAATAAATAAGTATATTTAATAACACTGGGCAGGAGTCACACAAACTTGGGCATGTCTTGGGCCGAAATGTCCTATTCTGGTACAAAAAAAAAAAAAAAAAAAATGAAATAAAATAAAGTAATAATAATTAATAAAAATAATTATTATTTGTATAATTATTATTAATTGCTCATAAAATACCAAGCAGTTCACCTTTGAGAGAATTTCTGCTTAAAAAAAAACATTAGTTATCTCAAATGATCGTTGGCGGTGATACCTGCTCACGTTACAATGTTCATTTCAAAGAAGGAATTAGTAACTGGCAGTAAGAAAAACACATGTGTTTATTGGAAAGTACTTGTTAATATCACACCCATCATTATTAGAAGAAACCCTATGCCAAGAATGCACCGCAGACGTGACATCAGCACCGCTATGAAACAAGCAAAGACACAAATCAGGTCTATCGGCCCGCGCAGGTAAAAATCCCCAAAGCCACGGGAGGCCGTGGCATGAGAATGAGCAGGCGTGCGAAGGGCCTTCCCGGCTGCTCCAGCGAAGGTGGGGACCGGCACTAAGACAATAGCGAGGAGACAGGACCCAACAGGTCTCTACTGCAATGCTTTTGAAAAGTTTTTTTAAAAAAAGAAAGGTAAATAGAGTCTGGAAATGATCTCCAAGAGAAACAAACCGTGCACAAAACTCACAACATCACTCAGAGGATGGCAGAGAGAGCAGGACAGGCAACAGCCTGTGAAAGGTAGAGAAAATGCTCGGTCAGAATTGTTTGTAGGTCGTTCAGTAGGAAAACAACTTAATGTTTTCAATTTTAGCTTTGCAAATGCCAGTGATCTGCACGGAAGAGTCCTGACTAAGGTGGGAAGGTCTAGGGGAGAAATTAAAAGTGTAATTGTTCTCATTTCCAGTAGTTCCCAGGGACCCAAATTCTTAACAATGTGCTGGTGGTGCAGCGGAGGTGATGTTCCAACAGGGGGCGCACACACACACATCTTGTGCAAACAGTAAAAATTTCAATGATTTTGGTAAATTTACACAGATGCCAAACTCAAACGTGCCATACAATTCCGATGGTGCCCAAAGAAGGCCAAGCAGAAGGCCTTTTAGCAATTCCCCTACGCCTCACCTCTGCGGCCACAAAGCCAGTCGAGGGTTAGACCTTCACCCTGGGGTCTTCTGCTGCCTGGGTCACTGACCCCAAGAATGACCCCAAGCACCCAAATCTTTAAGAAGAAGGGGAAGCCAGAACGGGTCTGAATTTAGTAAAACTAATTTACATGAATTACTTATTAATGTAAGGTTTTCCTTTTTTCCCCAATTCCAGGGACAGGTCCGTTTTAAAGGGTTTCATGGTCACCAAATTGAATTTCCGTGTTCCACTAAAACGTCTTCCTATAGGAGAAATGTGTAAGTCCATCAGCCTGATACCTGCGTTCCTGAATCTGATTGTGATCTCCTGCCTCTGTTCCATCACCAGGGCCGATATAATAAATGCTAAACGCGGGAGACACTTCCTGGTAGTCCCGGAGTGCGGGCTTTCAGCTCAAATCAATCAATGCCATTACCCATAAATTATGTAAAACACATTAAAAGCAGAAGAGAAGGTGAGTGCATCGCCTTTACTGCAACCATAATAGGTAGGTTTAAGGCTTCCATATGATTAATAATTTATTAGCATCTCCTGCCAGCATGAGAACTAATGCAGCATTGCCTGAAACAAGGATACCGCTCGGAGACTTCTTAAAATTACAGGAAATTCCCAGCTGAAAAAAACTGCGCAAAGCAGAGGAACAATCGATATCCAGCCGTTTAAAGGGACATTAACCGGACATTAATAGTGTTAGCTAGCGGATAAACGATCCAACACATGCATGAGTAACAAATTAGTTTTCAGTATTATTGTAAAAAAGCCTATTTCATGTTAAAAAATAATATAAAATTACATTAATATGTAATCCTGGGGTGAACACATTTCTCCGAAGTGATAGCCTCGCCAGGCCCCCTCGGAGGTTGAAATGCAGCCCCTTTGTTCTCTTCCTGGCCAAAACTAAAGAACAGCTGCCAAAAGGCAACAAGGTCACCAAAGGGTTATGTTTTATGCAGCTTTTTTGCAATGTGCCTAGAGGAATACCAGCTGTACCCCATTAATGACACCAATGAATGAAACTTATGCCTGGGGTTGTTGGTTCCCTCATGCAGAGGAAATCTGCCTCTCGTTTTGGTTTTGGACTGCCCTTTTGGGTGGGATCAGACTAATATGTAGATGAAGATCATCTCATCCGCTCATCCCTTCGGGGACCTATTGGGGTTCGCCCCAAGTGTAGTGGTGAGTCCTGATGTGGACCTCCTTGCTCTCGTGTATCAGCAGTGACCTGCTGATGGGGATAACAAAATGTGTGTGTTGGGTTGTTGGCTCCTCCATGCAGGGGAAGCTTGCCTGGTGTTATGGTGCAGGATTGCTTAATAAATGGGGATATTTTTTCTGTAATAACACAAAATAGTTTTTAGATGCTCCCAGGTGGGCATGTATGATAGGAGGCTGCTGTCTTTTTCTTAGTGAGCATTTTCTTTTTGTATAGCTTTTTGCAATGTAACAATGTAATCACTTCTGTAGGAGGGCCCCTTTTATAAAAAAGCATTGAGAGTGCTATGTTTTAATTGTGGTAAAGTAACATTTCAGAGCCAAAGAAATTTGCATTTATGTTATTGTTCCCATTTTATAGATTTTTTGAATTTGTACTTTTCGAGTCAAACATCACACCTGCCTCCATGAAGTGCACCTTTTTAATTCAAATTTTATTTAATTTCCCATAATCCCTCAATGCAGATTATATTGGCATCCTACTGTCAGCACAACCAGGATGTTGTAACCTGCTTCTTGAACAGTACCTGCTTTGTTGAGCTTCCACTGCTAAGCATTACTTGCCCCGGTGCAGAGATGCGACAAAGCTCCTTGGCCTTTTGGCTAACATTAGGTGGCATTGGTCACTTTTTTGGTTTTTCTTCCCTGCGGAGCCGTTGACCTCGGGGCATCAAACAAATTTAAGCACAGAGCCAAAGCTCCATCTCTCAGGAATAGGACTTTTAACTCTTCTGGTCTCTAAATATGCTTGGTTTCTCTTGTCTGTCCCTTCTCTTTAGGTTTCATGCCGCTTGTCTTAAGACATAAATGTTTCTGGTATCGAGCTGTGGCAAACACAATCCTCTGAATATTACATGACTATGACTCCCATAACCCCTTAGTTCTATGGGACTGTTTGAACGTGATACGAGTTGTAGTCCAATAGCTAATAAAGGGATGAGCCATACCTGATATACAAGAACATAACATGCTAACTTTCTATCTCCTCTGCCAAAAACATTTTGCCCCCTGATCGGGCCTGGAGGTGTTTTAATATGTTTAAGGGCCTGAATGCTGCGCTTCCCTGGCAAAGCCAGTGTGATGGTGAACTCTGTCTGACTTTCGTCTTTCCACACCTTGGAACAGCAGGGGACCTCGATCAGAGAAACATGACGAGGCAATACATGTTTGCACAGAGTCGGCGGGACGTGTTTGTGTGTGCGTTCACATCTCTAAGGGTGTTGGAGCATTACTGTTAATTAATGAACACATTACTTAACCCCTCTGATTCTAGCAAAAATCTGTACTACA
>VKOC01005911.1:0-28505 GCA_009364415.1 Spea multiplicata
TCCAATCATAGTGTGCATTACACACTTGTATAAGAACACTTTTGATGTATGAATAGACATTTTGCTAAATTTTGTGATTACATTGCACATTTAAAACAAATTATAACCACTATTTTACTGTAACACCTTACTTAATTACTAAAGCCTGTGTTTAAAATCGATGCTTATGCAATACCGATAATGAAAAGCAAATAAATTTTACATAATTGCAACCTATCTTTCCAGAGTTTGGGCTGGTTCAATGGACATATCATACACAGCCTGCTAGAGGAACCATGGATGTCACATATTCAGCACATGCCCCATTGTGTAGGCAAATGAGGGTGCTGTTTAGGGTGCCCACCAGTAGGGGGTGCCCCCAACAGGTTTTCTCCTATGTTGGTAAGCAGGTAGGTGCAGGAGCGCCACCAGAGATCTTTCCTGGAGTACTAAAAACTTACATATATATATGTTTTAGAGCTGCTGATAATCCTTACAAACAAAACACAATACATGCAGGAATTGGAATAAACATAAAATAAAATAGACATTTCTTAACATTTAAGTTATTTCACCGTTCCTCTGAACAAAAGGAGATTGTAATAAGACTCTGGAGGGTATAAATAAACATGCTGAGTGTTTTGCACGTTCCAAGTGTCCTAGATATCAATCAACGTGCCTGACGTGCACAGACTGTACACCGTGTACTCTGAATGACATCACATATTATTTACGACGACCAGAATTGTAGGGCCGGCTAACGGTTTCAGTAGCATATCATTCAGAAAAATGCTATTAAGGATTGATCCTCCTCAAAAAAACATTTTATGCTGTTTTTAATTGAGAAAAAATCAATCGTATAAAATCGTATGCAGTTGATAGACACACTTTATGCTTCAACAGATAATACAGCTATAATATCGCACAACATAAAGGTGAAATTCTATACCCTATAGTGTCATTTTTTAAATAAAGGTAAGCGTTTAATAAATGTGACATAACACCGTACAGTGTGTTCCAAACAACATCTTGTAAAAGGCAACACACCGATACAAAAGTTCATTTTGACCTTTTCCACATGTCCTAGTATATGCTGCCAACAGACTTATTTAAATTGACTCTTGTGAATGATGTGTCCATGATTAAGTTACAGTTAATAAAACCTAACCTTATACAGAGGATTAAAGCAGTTTATTCAACATATGTAACTGTTGCATTTAAATATTGCAAAATTTGCCAGCTGAGATATAAATGATCATATACAGTATATGACCACCCGACCATCACTTCTACTTGAGCTTGTTGGACATCCCATTCTTAAACCACGGACGTTAATATGGAGCCCCCCTATTTTGTCTTCATGCTGGAAAAACTTCCCACAAGATGTCGGCGTGTGCCTGTGGGAATTGGTACCCATTTAGCCAAAAGAGCACTTCTTCACCGTAGAGTGGTTGTTAAGATGGGTGGAAGAACAGACATCAGTTTCTTTCTATCCCAGAGCAGTTGACTCGTTCTATACGATGAAACGGAAATCCTTTTCTTGACTCTCCGGTAAAAGAGTACACCGGGCCCTGCACTGAATCCTACGCCTGATCTTATTTAAAGATGTATGGCCATTGCCTGGAGGCTTTTCTTTCTTTTTACTTCAGGCTAAACGTGTTTACGGTTGCTTTACTACTGGATGTGGCCCTAACATAAATGCTTCTATGATTGTAATAGCACTATGGAACCTGCCGGCTCACGATAATCATAATAATTCAACAAAGAAATCAAAGTGTATTTAATGAGACACCCCAGCTATCATTTGCACGTTAATGCATACGGTAGCCGAGAAGTCCCTTTAAATTTACATGGCGCCCCAGTTTCCCCCTCTAAGTAATTTGCTTCTATTATTAGAACTGACAACGGCCGACATACTAAGCATCGCTGCTGAAGACAAAAATATGTTCCTTTGCTAAAATAAGACAAAACTATAAACAGCTTTACCATTTAAAAATAGTTCAACTTGTACAAATAGTTATTACTTGGCGATATTGGTATTTGAAAGAAAAAAAGAAAAGAAAGACAAAAACAGAAAAAGATCTGGTTTGTTTAAACATAAATATACTGTTACATTTAATTTAAACTTTGTTAAAACATGAGTTTATTGTATAAGTTGTGTTGCAATACTCAGTGGCAATGAGTTTATTCAGTTTTTCTCTGCAGTTTATTTTTCTCTGGCTGAAAGAAATGTTCTTCGATGGCGTCTGCAAGGTCCTCCAACTCTTTCTTCAGTCGGCCGAAGTCACTGGAAACAAAGAAAGTCCTGTTATTTTGACACAGGAGAGAAACATGCGCAATATGGATATATCAGTAACGGTAGGAAACCTCTAACAAAGAATATATATATATATATTTAGATATGTGGCGTGAAAATCAGCCCTTGATGACTACGAGAAGCTCAGTGTTCATTTCACTCATCTAATCATTACAAATAATTATAAGAAAAAAGGGGACTGACTGATCAGTGGCATTTGATGGAATAAAATGTCAAAAATAAGACTCTGGGAGAGGTAGAATCCAATATGTAGCAAGAAGAAAATGCATCCAGAATGCTGCTGTGGAGTTGGTCTTGATATCCATCATCCGGTACTTGCGCACCTTCTTGTGGTCTTCTGATATTGTATTTCATAATTTTAGAATTTAGTTGCAGATAGGCAGTCACGATCCCATTTTGGTTTTTAGGGATCAGTGATGAATGCCAGTTGTCAGCATGAATCGCTGCTCAGTAACTTACAGCACCGGCCTCCTATATTGTGGTTTACATCAAGGGATGCTACGCTCAGGAGCTCTGACACATGAACCGGAAGCGTGCTTACACTCAGGGCACATTAAGGCTTAATTCAGAAATACATTGAAAGTATTCACTGCTTCTATTTTGTAAGACATGACCATAATATAGTATCAAGCAGGGACCTTAGTTCTTCCACTGTATATAAAGGCTGCCGGTATAAGTCCTACCTATTTCCAGGGGCAGCACAGAGCTCGGCATAATATTTGATTTTTGGCTCCGTCCCACTGGTTCTCATTGTGGCAACTCCTCCGTTGGCAAAAGTGAAGGTGATCATCTGGCTGCTCTTACTGGTCGGCAGAACCTGCATAAGCAATTAACATGGTTAGATCATTCAATAATCAGGGATACACTAACACAGGACATAGAATCAACCCATTCCCCTCCACTCCTTTAATCATTACATGGACATAAACCTTATTTCTTTATTGGTATTATGGGGTTACACGGACACCAAAGTTATTTCTCCATCTTTATTGTACCCAGCACTTTTGTCCAAGTGCAACAAGTAGTTCAATTCAAAGTATTCTTAGGTTGGGCGAGTTACCTGCCTGATCTGAGCCTCTGCTCTGCGTTACTTTAAGGCAAAACAACCCCAAAAGGGCAAACAACTGTTAAGGAAATAAGACTGCTCTATTTGTCATTTGTTGGCTTGCATTAAGGTTCCTTAAAGAGCCAAGTGAAAGTAATACTGAAATATTGATCAATACTCACGGCTTTGTTGTTTGGCTGGTTGCTGTCGTAGCCTGTGGTCAGATCACGGACACCTGTCACCTCAAATTTACCGCAATGCTTTGGGTACTTGTTGTCTCCATCATAATTTCTTAAATGTTCAAAGAGGTCTCTTATTGTTTTTTGGTCATAACACAAAAAATAGGAGTTTTTGCTGATGTGGTATCCATACCTATGCAGGTAAGATAAATATATAAAACACTAGCGTTAGAGAATATTAGTGCTACTTAATTGATACAGAAGTGCCAGAACAACTACTGCTGGCCTAGATCTGCTACCGATATAGCAACGGTCCGGTGATGTATTGTATTTAATATAAGTACCGGTCCTCTAAATTTAAGCTGAATCAAAGAAAAAAACGTTTTTCTAAGATTTGTGAATATGTTGCTTCATCTGGAACGAAAAACCTGGCGCTCATTTCTCACATAAAACCTTAATACGTCGCAGATCAGTTTTCACAAGGCCAACTGCTGCTCATTGCTATGGCCGCCCTATTATTATTAATTATTATTATTATCGCGCCAACAGTTTACGCAGCGCTCTAGTAGATGGCTTACCTTCCTATTTGTCATCACGTGCATGGGCGCCACATTACCTACCCTTTTTGTAGCTGAGAACGCTTTATTTCTCATCCCTTTTTTCTACCTTTTTTTCCCCCTTAACCTCCAACGCTTCCCTTCTGTTTTTCCATTAACCATCTTTTCTCCTGGGGCCCTACACCATTTCTCCACTTTTTTTATTACAAATATTAATTTAAACAGTGACTTTTCCCGTTTCACTTCTAATTTTGTAATCCAAAGCCTGCTGCACCTGAAAATCGCTTTGTATCACGGTGCGTAGTGTTATTGGGAACAGTTTGGAATCATAGGTGAATCTTTGAAGCCATTTCTAACAGGCAAGGCCACGAGACTGGAATAGATCTAAAAACACCATGTGTTATTTTAGCAAATAAACGTACTTATTAAAAATTGAAGTCAGCTGCTGGGACAACGTCACATTTTTTGTTGCCAAATAAGTGGCCATTTCTGCGGTAATTGCTGCTGCACTTACGCCATCCTTATCCAGGACAAACGGACAGCACATGTAACCTTTAAACAAAGAAAACAATACAATGGGTTATAAAGACAAGAGAGACCTGGAACGATGAATAAATAACAGTTTAGGGCACTGGATGCTTTTGAGACTACTAGGTCTTTTCTTCAGGCATATTGCTAGCAGAACGATCATAAATCGATATCATGGATTATTACCATCAAAAACAATGCCAAAGAAAATGAAAACATCAAACGCTTTGGTATATCAAGTACCCTATCTGAAAATGCCATGGCAGCAGCATTTTGAGGACATTTATGTACCTATTGCTTCTTCAAATGCAAAAAGAACGGTTTTCCCTTGGTCAATGAGTTCTTTTGCTCTGTTCCCCATCCATTTAAATCCGGTCAGGGTCTCCTGCATTAAAGGACACAAAGAAATTATTTCCAAACCAACAACAAACACTCATCCTTCAAACAGTACTGGACTTCAGGAACCTTTTCTGAAAATTTAAGTAGTCCTTCCGAACTGCACCAGTTTGTTTGTTTTTTTAACCCAAAACTAAACAAAATATGACTTCTATTCCAATCTGTGTGGGTATCTGGGAAGGGCTCCTCTCTCCCACATGGCGCAGTAGAAGAAGACACTAGCGGGAACGCATCAGAGCATGTGATCTGCATCTCACCAACCAACAATAGCAGGAGAGCGAACCTGCCTGGCTTTGCCATCGGTTCTTTTCCCTGCGCAGGCCTGTGAATGTTGATCACTGAGATATGATGGTATACCCTAGTGTTCAGCATCGATGGAGTTTACCCAGCATCAAGTGCAGACGACTCAGGAGAAAGAGTAGAGTCTGTATGTGGAGCACATTTCATGCACTCAACTGGATCCATGGTCACTTGCAGCATGTGCAACCATGTCAGTCATACACAGAATAAGCCAGCCTGGCTGCAAATGATAGGATTGTTGCAACGTACCTCAAAGTGAAATCCTTCCTGCAATGCAAGAGCGCGTAGGATTTTTGATGACACCGTGCTGGCCAACATGTAAACGTTCTTTACGGCTCCAGGATCCTGATTCTTCTCCTTCCAACAAGTAAAGATCCACCAACCGAGCAGAGCACCAATCTCATTACCAGAGAACACCTTCCATTCACCGCTGCCAAACACAAGCAAGCTTTACCGTTCACAGCTCTTTTTATTAACAGGAAAAAAAGCTACGTGGTTGTCGAATAATTTTTTCATTCATTGGGGTCTGGCCTTCAATTAAGCAAATGGAAAAAGTGTTACTTTACTCAACACACAGCTGGATAATATCTAACATGGATTTCCCTTGCTAGGTCCAAACTAATGTTACCCAGTACAGCCAGAGTGATGTGCGAATAGAGACTTTTTTCATTTTCAATTCATTTGATTCCCTTTTTCCCATAATTCTTTCTTTAGTATAAATAGATACGGAAATGTGTAAGAGACCGAGATCCAATTACAGAAGAAATTTGCTGACTTTTCCGACCTTCGCAATCTGGCATGTTGAGTTTGAGCCAGGCAAAATGCCAAAGCAATGTGCATGCAGATGCCACACTAGAAACCTCTCGTTCCAAGCCCATTGTGTGTGCGGATAGATAGAAATTTGCTCCGAATGCTCAACAGTGCGTAGAGAACATTCTATAACGAATGGCTAGACATATGCTATGCAGGTGATGCAGATATATTTTATTGTAAGTGTTCTGTTAATTAATGGTGTCTGGTTACAACAGGTGCAATCTCTATAACAAGACAGACTTGGGAAACTAAGCAATATGAGATGGAGCCAAGGAACGGACATAGACAGTATGTCATCACATTGTTTTCCAACAGAAGAGCTCAGGGATGATGTTTTAAGGGCAAAATGTCCATTTACCTTTAAATATAATTGTAAATACCCTGCACTGTGGCAAATGTCAGGTAATCTAAGTCAGACAGAACCTCTCAGATTTGGAATATTTGCATCTTAGCCCGTATTCAGTCCGGGAAAACTGAAAAGGCAGTCAGGATGAAAATTCTTCATACTCTCCCTCAGGGTTGCTTGTCCGCGGCACTGTACAATATGATATGAAGTGTTGATAGTAGTGACGACGAGAAGTAGAATGTATACAACAGTGAAACTATATATAGATATATATATCTATATATATATAGATACGCATTAGGGGAGATCAGTGGTGGCTCGGACAAGGCCTCAAAACAAAAAGTAAGGGTCCTATTTATATACATCTTGCCCAAGCGGACAGGCAGCTTCTACTAGGTCCCATTTTTAGGAATGTTGGATTGTGTTGATGTTCCCCAGCTGCCATTTCATTTAATCTCTCTGAGGAACAAATTCCTTGATTGCCCTTTCTTACCTTTCCTGCTTCTCAGCAACTGCCAAACGATCAGCGTCAGGGTCATTGGCTAGTATGATCCTGGCTCCCTCTTTATCAGCAAGCGAGAAAGATAATTTCTGTAGAATTGAGAAGAAATATAATGTGTACCAGGTCTGTTTCCTAAACAAACGACCATTCCTTAATAACATTAGTTTTTAGTACCGAACTGGATCCATCTTATGCCCAGATATCAATCCGTGAAAAATGTTTTGCTTCTCAAACATCAATACAATGTAGCATTTAAATGGCACCAGCGACAATAATCCTTACATAGAAGCAGGAGAGAGGAGCTACTGAAGGTGACAATGGGGTTATTTATGGAAATGCTGGTGTCCAGGGCTCTTTCATTTAAATAAAACAGAAACTGGACTTTGGCATCCTTCAAGTAATCAGGGCCTCAACTAGACTTTCAAATCTCCATTATACCATATCTCCATTATACCATAGTCACCACGGGTGTTTGGGGACACTGGGGCTTATGCATTACAACAACACTAAAGAACAAAAGCATTTACACAAACTGATATGCAGCCCAAGAGTATACCAGCGATATATTAAATCATATATACATCACTTACAAACTCATTTGCATGCAGTATGTATGTAATTTGAAGCAAAATACCGGTAGCCAACAGGAGGCCCTCTGATGCCGATGAGACTCAGTTCCCGAGTTACGCATAAAGTCATCAGGGGAACGAAAGGCTGAATCAGCATTATGGGAGTTCAAGAACAGCCAGAGAGCTACCTGTTACCTACCCTTGGTTTATATACAAGATTGAGAACACCTTACCAGCACACCTTTACCCTCTTCAGGATTGGGGTATTTCACAGTAGGAAACTCAGGGTCAGGGTCTTTCTGTTCCGGTACAGCCAGAGGAGGACTGAAGCTGAATGCTTTGAAGGCCGATTGTACAAATTCATGGCCGACTCCATGCACAGATGTATGGACAAATTTTAGCTTCGATTCCTTATTAATGTCTCTGAAATAGAGTAAATTTGATAACTACCATATTTGGGAACCATTTTGCTTTTAGTGAACAGGGATGGGGTACAATCATATATATATATTTTACAAAAAACATAGGAAAAAGATGGAAGTAACATTCGTAAGAACTGTGAAAATTCTGAGATTTCTCAAGCCCTGTTAAGTTACACAAGAACAATGATCAGAATAGATCCCAACTGAGGACATTTTGAACCATGTCCTGTTTACACTTCTGAGGATTATTTGCCTCTATTACATGAATATATTTATATAAAAAAGTCATTTTCAGTCTCCCTCCCCAAAAAATATGTTTGTGTTTCACAGCATTTGTTTCTTAGATTTAGATACCATGGTGCGCCTCTGTCGTAGGCACTGTGATCTCACCTGTGGAAGCAGTGCTTCTGTATGTCCTCAAAGTAATCCTTATTGATAGACTTAAAAGGATCCCGAAGAAGAGAATTGTCATCAATCACAGTATCATCCCAAGCCTGAGGCCACGGTTCCAAGTTCTCCTCAATGGACTGTGCGATCCCTTTGTCATGAGGAGATATGATCTGGGCTCCATTCTCCCAATAAACCTATAGAAATACCAAAATGTTCAGCATACGGATGCTAATCAAGTTTAACTCTGCCAACTTATCAAAACTAGACTTGGTAAAAGTGCAATGTCTGGCATTGTTGGGCTAGCAATGGTTTCCAGGAGCACATCCAAGGTGTGCGGGTGGGGTAAAAGCCCACGACGGCTAGCATACAATATACAAGACCTGTACATTTGTGAGCCGTTTGGTTGGCATGATACATGCTGATAAATGAGATATGTTGATCTCTTCAGACAGACAGAAGTATACCTTGTAACCATTATCCTGCTTGGGATTGTGTGATGCAGTAACCATGATTCCAGCACACAGGTTAAGCCGGGACACTGTGTAAGGCTACAAAACAATAAAGAAAAAGTACACTCCATGTGCGTTACATTTTAAGATCAGATAAAACATTTGATGACTTCAAAATCCTCTTTAAAAATCAGGACTATAGGCTGTATATACAATGGTCCAGAGCGGAAGAATGCATCATACCAGCTTCGACTGCTAACTAAAACATCACAGCTGTCAGTGTGCTTTTCTGTTCAGCAATTTGATTAAATGAAATATGTACAGTGATTAATCATGTCAAGGGAGATCAATGCAGATCAAAACATTTATTTTCACACAAAAATTCTAGAAAAACACACACAGCGCACACTTCCCAAGGTACGAATCGGAGGAAACAGAGAAAACAGAGAAAGTTATCATTTCCAGTAAACGGGACTCACCACAAAAGGTGTCGGTGTGATTCCAGAGAACAGATAAACCGGAACTCCCTGGCTGACAAAGGCTGTGGCGGCGAGTCTCGCAAAGCTATGCAAATTAAAAAGGAACAAAAAAATGGTATAATGGCTGGAAAATTAACTTCTTTGAAGATCAGAGATTAGCTGAAGGTTTTGATTAGTATAGTTCAAGTCTCTCCAAAATATATGGATATTTGATTTTATATATTTAGGTTTCTTCTATTTGACAAAATAAAGGCATCTGATTTATTGTACAATTGTAACTACAAAATACACTATATGGCCAAAAGTATTGGGACACACGTCTTAATTAGTGACTTCAGGTGTTTCAATCTAACTAGCCCCATCGAACACCTTTGGGATGAACTGGATAGGAGATTGCGAGTCAAGCCTTCTCACCAAACATCAGTGCCTGACCTCACAAATCCTCTACTGGATGAAAGGGCAAAAATTCCCACGGAAACACCCCAATATCTAACGGGAAGCCTCCCCAGAAGAGTGGAAGCTGCAAAGGGGGACCCAACTACAAATTAATGTCCATGTATTTAGAATGCAGTGTCATAAAAGCCCCATTTGGTGTAATGATCAGGTGTCCCAATACTTTTGTGAAGGAAATGTCTATAAGACAGTCCTTTTTAAAACAAATAAAAGTCTCTATAAAAGTAAGGCCAAGAAGTAACTTACCGCTTACTGCTTCCTCCACTTGCGGGGTGAGCTCGGGCATCATAACCGATCACTACACCCCTCTTTTTCAGATCGGTGATATTTTTCTCAAGGTATCTGCAGAACCCCTGATAGAAAAACCAAATACACCTCTGTATTAGTTACCCATGACAGTATCCGTAAGGAATGACTTACTTTCTTGTTTTTAGCATGGGTATAATACATGACTGTGTATTGTACCAGAGATCTTACTGTTCAATTGTCCGACTGTTTTAGGAGCCAGCTTGAGTTTTGTAGGTAGATCTCCATCAAGTAGCTCTACAATCTAGGCCCCAACTAACATTGTAGGAGACATTGATGAGGACATCAACCATTTGTCCTGATTTTAAAAAGATAAGTATTGCATAGTGTTCCCCTGTGATTAACCCTTAAGTGCATGGGACATTCTAACACGATTAATGCTCATCCCCTGGCATGTTAAAGTTCACACTAACTTTGAGAAAAAACACAAAAAGGATCAATTTATTTTCAGTGCCGAGTACTGCGTGGTAGTAAAGTCAAGGATAGCTAAGCCGCGAGTCAACTGGAGATCAATAAGTTCAAAGGGGCTAGCCCACCAATTGGCCTTCAACAGCGGCAACGGATACTGAAGTGGAGTGAAATTTACATTTAAGAGTTATTCAGAAATTTTTGTTCCCTTTACTTTCTGTAATATCATAGGTTAGTGCAAGGAAGGAGTCACACGGTGAGAAGTCCAACGTACCCAACGTTCCCTGTCTACAATGACATCATCATAATTATCATTTGCAGAAAAACTTCAAAAATTAAGTTCACCGTATTTCATTTATTTTAAACCCCACACCTCACATGACACTGCTGGACGTTCGGCCTGAATTAATCATGTGCTTTTCAGCTCCAATTTGGCACGCCGCCCTAAATGAAAAGTACTTAGCGGACCAATTAGCCATGAAAAGTATCATTCACTATTTCCTAAAAACAGACGAGGAGTCATCGCTATCTGCTGGTTGTTTCAATTAGCTAATGACAGAGTTTTTCATTTTTTAATTGTAATCTTTAGCTCTCAGGCTTCCTCTTATTTAAATCGGTTAAGGAAATGATTTAAAAAAAAATGTTAACACAAAATATGTATTGTTTCTTTATACAATCTCTTGGGGAACACTTTGCATTTATTTAATAGAAAGCACTCACTTTAATATTTATTCCGCATCCAGTTATCAAATGGTTTCTTTCCCTTTAGCATGATTCTGATTGTGACTACTATACCGAACATTTCCAACCCGGTAATTCTAGAATATCTCCTCTATGACTTTCTTCTACGGTAGGGATGCCATACGCCTATTTTAGCAGTTACTGCCTGGAGATGGGTTTCCATCCATTGATTGGGGTTTGGTGACCAGCGTTAGGAGCGTTACAAAATAAACACAACCCCAATTCATTTAATAAAACTATTTGTGATGATAACAAAAACACGTAAAAAGGGTAATCGGAAGGGCGTACGGAAAACAGCTGGAACTCGCTAGTCATGTTTGATCCTATGGGGTATGTAATGCTCCGTGTATGCTGTCGGCTTCTGTATGATAAGTCTAATGAAGGTTGGGCATTTCACGTATAACGGAAACACCTTTAGCTTACGAGCTTTGAGACAATAAAATACCTGTGTGGTCTGAATGATGGTGAGGTCATTCATCTGGGAAGTGCCCGGTCCCATCGCAGCCCGTAGACCTGCTGTACCAAACTCCATCCTGGATCCAAAACATGACTGCAACTCTTCTTTCTTCTCATCTGCCACCAACTGCTTGATTAGTTCATAGGTCTTGGGGTTCTAACATGAGAAAGGAAGTAGAAGAGCCTTTAAATTCCATCTCAAATTCCGTACCCGGAAAAGTGCCATTAATTTCTGCGTGTGGCCTTGAAGGCTTGGGCCACCAAGACAAAACACAGAGTGCTCCAGACAGTAAGCAAACAAATTTAGGCAGAAACAACTGAAACAACACAAAAATGGCAACAAAATCGTATAACCTGTGAACACCCTGTCTTTGGGCTTTCATTACCGAAGCAAGAATGGACAAACATTGTTTGAGATGAATGAAGGCGAGAGCTACACGGTAAAAATGGTGGGTGTGGGGAGAGTCTCAGTATTTGGCCAGATTTAGTAATAAGCGCATTATACGTATGATATTTTGTATAACGATGATAGGAAGGAGTTATACAGAGGTACAGACTTTGGGATTATATCTGGAGCATACCCCGTGTACCGAAGCCACAGAGCAGGGATTTGTGATTTGGTGCGAAGTGATTATGATGCACGAGAGGTCATGACCTAAAACCAGAGGGTCAGAAGTTTAGATGGAGGAAAGTTTTATTTTACTGAGAAGGTGGCAGATAAACGGAACAGCCTCCCATTAGAAGTGGTAGAGGCTCATACAGTAAACATGTACGGGATAGGCATAAAGCTATGCTGAGGACAAGGCCAAGGTTAAGTCTCTACATCAGGGCAGACTAGATGGGGAGAATGGTTCTTTTCCGCCGTGTTATTCTGTGTTTCTGTGATACGCTGTTGGCTCGGCACGTTGTAAAAGTCGGATTAGAGGAAGGGTAGCCTGTCCTGTTGTGACACGAGCCAAGGATGAGCCAGACTAAATTACAACATACAGGAAGCTCTCACGTAGTACGGAAGTGTGCCAGGACCAAATCACCGGCCAGGACGGCTTTGGCTCACACTTCTTTGTTAAGAACACCTCATGCCGGCTCGTCCAGCTATACAAACGATGTGCTCTCTTTAAAGGACTGAACAGATGAGCAGCGACACCGCCGAGGAGGCTGCAGACAGACAACACTGGACTCCGTCTACAAAAATGAATTCTGGTACAAGGTGCTAAATCTGGAGCAATCACCACGGAAACCAGAGGGATGCCCAAGCACTTTGATGATACAGGGCACTTTTTTAAGTGCTGCAAGCGTTTTACTTTATGATTCATTTGTGACGGACGTCGGTTAAGAAATCCTTTCCGTTACAGAATAACAGACAGTCACGTCAGGAATCCATCCAGCTGATGCAACGGCCGCTTTCCTGTTCCCTGCAAAGTCAATGGGGTGCATTTAACCCCTTCATTGGGCGGTAACGCTATATTATTAACATACATACAGAAACTTAACATTGACTATTCACTAAAGAGCCCAAAAACGCAAGCTTCACCGTCCCAAACAATTGTCATCTCTCGCTATGTATCAACAGTCACTAAAAAACAAACCAGGGACTGAATTATGTTAAAGGGCTTCTATATATATAATATATATATATATATATATATATATATATATAACCGTATATCTATCTATATGTATGCAAAACGACATTTCTACAGACGCATTGATGGAACATACAGTATGTCCTGGAAAGCAAATACATTAGCGGCAGGGAAAGGATTCAATGTATAAAGAGGGAGCTGATGAATCTATTATCATTTATAGATTTATATAGCACCACCATATTCCGCAGCGCTGTACAGTGGGTACACAGTAGTGCATCACATAATTCTGACTTACAGAAACAGAAGGTAAGGAGGGCTCTGCTCACAAGAGCTTACAATCTAGAAGGTGCATCTGCATGCAAAATTTGGAAATCAGATACATTAAAGCGCACGTGATGGCGGGAGAGTCCCTTTAAACTGTCACCGGCATGAATCCATCCAGCTAATCCATGCGCTGCAGCACATCGTACGGTCTCTCGCTGACAATTATTAACAGCGATCTGCGGCAAAGTAAATGAATTACAACGAGGAAGCTACCGACACGCAGAAACCCGATCCCCCCGTAACCCCGCACGTTAACACGGTGGCAGTGCCGGTTTCTTACCTTGTCCCATTGAAGCCAGTCGCTGACGGCTTGCTGCAATGTTGCATCCAGGGGGGTGTGTGCCCGCTCGGCCATGTTCCTGCGGCTGTGTCACTGACAGAGAGACAGCCTCCCAGCACCCGGAAGCGCCTGCCGCGTCAGCACGCCACGTGACCGGTCACATGACACAAACCGGGCTCTGGCTACACCGCTCCCGGGCGCTGGTATTATAGTCGGGGTCACTGTGTTTCTTCGTGTTCCGCCTGTACCCCTGCCCCGCACATACTTATTTCCCTGTTCCCTGATATGTTTTAGGCATGTTTTTGTCTGGTATACGTTCTGTAGTCATGTAGCCTTACCCGCCATGTTACATGACATGGTTACTGACTACACGGTAATCTTCTATGGAAGAGGCTTTTGGTGATTGACCTTTATTGATTGTGCTTTTTTTCTAGTTTCTCTGTTTGAAGCAAAATCTTGTGTTCTAGAGCTGCGGGAACTTACCGGACCTGCAGCCCGGTGTATTGCAATTACTATTCCGCTGTAATCATAGGAAGAGAGGCAGGCAAGACCCGTTCGAAGCATCTAGTCTGGTTGTTTAACCCCTTGGCTGCTAAGTCCTTTCCCACCTGGGTGCTAAGCTGTTTTTCTGCATTTTGGCGCACCTTTCGTTTAAACGCGTTTAGAAGTACATTTCTTGGGAATAAACAATACAAACCATATATTGTTTTTTTCAGCACACCCAGCAGATTCCAAATATACCATTTTTATATGTGTATGTCTGATTAGGTTTGCAAAATAAAGCCAAAAATGGGAAAAAGGTGTATTTTTTCACTTCCCACTCAATAAAAACTAGATTGTAATTTTATTTTTCTAAACTCTAATATCAAAAGCTGTGTTGCTAAATATTTGTAGTAGGTAACCGGTCTAAAATAAACAGACATTGAGAACAGTAGACTGTGTTTTTCTAATATTTTATTGCTAAAAGTTCAATTTACTAGACTATCACAAAAGACATCTTTAAATTTAATGTACGGGTGCCATCAATTAAACAGCTCTAGCTGCCCGGGATGTTAAAATATGCCAACAAAACTATATATTTTTAGAAACTACACCCCCAGCCGCAGCAAATGAGGTCTCACTTGTATTTGTATCACAAATCTGACTTGCACAAGAAAATAAGTGAATATCACACTAAAAATAAATTAAAAAAAATAAAATTAAAAGCGACAAGTTCATTTATGTCTTGCGCACTCCAGGTTTGTCCTAGAAACACATGCAGCCCCTCATTTGATGCGCCAAGGGGTGTAGTTTCTGCAAATGTATACTTTTTGTACCATAATTTAACTTCCCAGCTGCCTAGAGCTGTCTAATTGCAGGCATCACCCCTAAATGTTTTAAGACAATTTTTAACAAGATTCTGAAATCTGCCATATCTGAAGATAAAGTGGTCTAGACATCTGGGAAGTTAAATTATGGTACATAAAGTACACATTTCAAGAAACTACACCCCTTGGAGCTTCAAATGAGGGGTTACATGTATTTCTAGGACAAAAGTTGAGTGCACAAATAATGATGGAATATGTCGCTTTGGCTAGAAAATATGTTTTTTCTAACCATAGCGACATGTTCATTTGTGTCTTGCGCACTCCAGGTTTGTCCTAGAGACACATGCAGCCCCTCATTTGATGCGCCAAGGGGTGTAGTTTCTGCAAATGTGTACTTTTTGTGCCATAATTTAACTTCTTGCGCGAGCAGTAATGCCACATCAAGGCTTCAACCCTAATTACTGACCATTCACACACCTTTCATATCTCCATTCACTCGCAGAAGCACACACCATACTATCCGTACATTCACTCACAGAAGCACACACCATTCTTTCCCCTTACAATCCCAAAGAAATGATCGTAAAGGGAGAGAAAAAAATCACTTTTACAGCAAAAATAAGTTTTGCTGCTCCAGCGATGAGATGGTTACTCACGTACCTTACAGGCTAAGCGGCTGATTTTACTAATATTTACAGGTCATCAGGATTTCAAAAATTTCTTCCCTTTACCATTGGCTAAATTTAACCCCATGATCAAAGGGATCATGGGGTTAAAATTTTGTATCGGCCATTTTTATAAAGGGAATCTGACTTTTCATAGCTATATGATCACTGTGGTAACATTGGCTACCACAGTGATCATTTAGCTAGAATACTTAAACTTTTTTTTTTAAAGTTAAGCTAGTTAATGTTTAAATAATTTAATTTGGGGGTCTCTGGGCAATTTTGATCTTTATTCATCTGCCTTTAGAGACCCCCAAATCATTTTTTTAACTTTTTTTTTACATTTTAATTTTTTTAACTTAAAAGTTTTTATTATTTTTTCACAAGCATTATACCGTTGGAAAGGTGAGGCGATTACCTTTCCAACGGTATATGTTGGGGGTCTGTAGCTGCTTAGATGCCTGAGATACAGGCATCTAAGCAGCATGCCCCCATGCCGCTTTAACTGACAATTGTCAGTTGTAAATAAAGTTGCGCGGTGACGTCATCGCGTCATTACGCGCGACGTCACCGGCCGGATCGGGTGGTCCCAGCGATGCCCTTCAACATGAGGGGCAGATCGCCGGGATAGGTGGTGATGGGGGTCCACAGACCCCCATCAAGGTAAGATAGTGCTAGCGACGGCATGGTGCCGTCGTTAGCACCTGACTGGGACTGCTAGCGACGGCACCATGCCGTCGTTAGCAGTCAAGAGGTTAAACCCCCAGGCCGCTTTAGATCCAACCATCCAGCCGTGTCTTGATGGAGCTTGCTTTGGGTGCGGGGTGCAAACAGAGACAGGAAGGACCCCCAAACTGGTGCTGCAAAGTAGGAAGCATGCAATTGTCTTAAATGCCTTTGTATGCAGTAGCATTAATTTACCCTTCACTGTAACCAAGGGCTCCAACCCCTGAAAAGCTGCCCCAGACCATTACCCCTCCTCCCCCATCTTTACAGCGGGCCCTATGTATTCTGGTAGGTAGCGTTCTCCTGGCATCGGCCAAACCCAGATTCTGGAACCCAGACTTCCAGATAGCGAAGCGCGATTCATCACTCCAGAGGACGCGTTTCTCCAGTGGTGATGAGCTTTACGTCACTCCAGAGGAACGCCATTTCCCAGTGGTGATGCTGCTTTACGGATCACTCCCCCAGAGGACGCTTCTCTCTCCAGTGGTGATGTGCTTTACGTCACCCACGCGAAGGGACGCATTTCTCCAGTGGTGATGAAGCTTTACGTACTCAGAGGACGCTATTACTCCAGTAGGTGGATGAGCTTTATACGTCACTCCAGAGGGACGCGTTTCTCAGTGGTGATGAGCTTTACGTCACCCAGAGGACGCATTTCTCCAGTGGTGATGCGCTCTCCGTCACTCCAGAGGACGCATTTCTCCAGTGGTGATGCGCTCTCTCACCTCCACTCCAGGGGACGCGTCTTCTCCAGTGGTAATGAGCTTACTCGGTCACTCCATCCGAGGCACGCCGTTTTCTCAGTTTGGTGCATGAGCTTTACGTCAACTCCAGGAGACGCGTTTCTCCAGTGGGGCTGTTTACGTTCACTCCAGAGACGCGTTTCTCCAGTGGGGATGTGCTTTACGTCACTCCAGAAACGCGTTTCTCCCCCCCCCAGTGCGTTGTGCTGCTTTACGTCACTTCCAGTGCGTGATGAGCTTTACGTCACTCCAGCACGGGACGCGTTTCTCCACGTCCTCCAGTGGTGATGTGCTTTACGTCACTCCAGAGGACGCGTTTCTCCAGTGGGGATGTGCTGTACGTCACTTCAGCTGACTCTTGGTATTGCACATAGTAATCTTCAATCTTGCACTGTGCAGGAGATAACACATTTCCCTGCGTGTGATTTACACACTTACTAAACTTCAATGCTGGCTCTGCGGACACTCTTCACACCCGTGTATGAACTTGTGGCAAGCATTCCCATTGATTTAAACGGGATCGCTTTCCTGTCGCTGATTGCCCACAAATATCAAACCAAAGAGGAGGGCAGCTGCTGCTGCATGGCTGCAACTTCACTCAAGTCAGTTGAGTGAATTTCTTCCTAATTTAGGAAGAATGCACTTTAAAGTACACACAGATTACATTAATATGGGTTCCTTTTTAGATGGGGCGTCAGGAACAGTAAGATTTATTTAACTTCCCCCAAGTTGACGCAAAGTTTTGGTAGCTGCTTGTTTTACTGGCTGTATTAAGTACAAGGCAGAGCAGTTAAATCTCATGAATGTATTTATTATTAGGAATAATAATCCAATGGAATTCAGTTGCTGTCCTGTAGTCCATTTACAATTCAGTTACATGGTTAATACATAAACGAGAAACCATGTTACCATAATCCTTTATACACAGTGGATTGTAAGCTCATTTGAGCCGGGTCCTCCTCATCTCTTGTTTCTGTATGTCATCTTGTTATGTTATATACTAGTTATGTCCCTTTTACCCTTTATACAGCGCTGCGGAATCGGATGGCGCTATATAAAACAATAACGTTGATTTTTCATGCGCAGAAGGCAACAGGTTGAATGATTTTGGACTGATTATTCTGATGTTTCGCCACCATTGGAAGAATGCAGAGCAGCAGCTTCCTTCTTTGGTGTGAAATTTCATTTTTTTTCAATATACTGTTTTATAGAAAATCATCTTGCGGTGTTAATATCTGATTTCCACCGTCATTCTTCCCATTACAATGTGCTGCTCCCTCTGGTGGAAATAATAAGATATTGCAAATTCAGCAGAAGACACAAAGGAATCTCTGGTCTGGTGTATGAATAATTTGCCCAAGGCTGCAAACAAGCCAGGAATTCTGCTTATCTTTGCCTAAAAACAAGTATTTTAAGTGAGATGCTTATGCTCAAGCTGGGACATAAAAAACTGGGGCTTGCTTGGCTCCTGTTTTAAGCCACAGCTATAAAGTTTTGTATATGAGAGGGCATTTCTGGCTATATTATTTTTAACTAAGTGGCTTAAATACAGATACATTTGATCGCAGATAAGAACCACTCCCCCCTATCTAGTCTGCCCTTTTTCACGTTAAAACCTCAAGCCTCATGTTGTCTACTTGCTATGGCCAGAGAAGTTTTGCGTAGGATTCTGTTTGCCTGTCACGCAGAATTGCATGTGAAGTAACACATGACTTACAGGCACGTGAGCCTGTTTGCAAGGAGGTAAGTTAGTAACTTTAATAGGTCATCTATTCATTTTATTATTATATTCCTTGGCCTGCATTTTTGTTTAAATAATGGATTGATGACATTCTGACCATTTTAAGGATTTTCCATGACAAAAGAATTTCCAATGATATGCAAATTTTAGTGACAAGCGAGTGAGGTTAGTGTATATTTACCTTAAATTTCATTTATAAGACTTCCTTGTTTAATTGGATGAGAGGGGGGATGAATTCACTGGTACAAAATTACATAAATTTATGGTTTTTCTTGAAATTTTAACTCTAAATTGAGTGCTATTACACCTAATTGCCTATTACAGTATACTTCAAATTATAATGTATTTTAATATCTCTCATGTATCTGTGGTTAGCTTAAACACCTTGCCGTCTAATCAGAACAGTAATTATTATTATAACGTAATATACAACTATACTATATGGACAAAAGTATTGGGACACCTGACCATTACACCATCCAGGACTTTTATGACAATGCATTCTAAATACATAGACATTAATTTGTAGTTTATCCCCCCCTTTGCAGCTATGAAAACTTCTAATCTTCTGGGAAGACACAAGATTTTGGAGTGTTTCTAAGGGAATTTTTGCCCATTCATCCAGTAGAGCATTTGTGAGGCCAGGCACTAGTATTGGATGAGAAGGCCTGGCTCACAATCCAGTTCATCCCAAAGGTGCTCGATGGGGTTGAGGTCAGGGCTTTGTGCGGGTCAAGTTCTTCCACATCAGAATCATCCAACCATGTCTTTATGGACCTGGCTCTGTGGGCTGGGGCGCAGTCATGCTGGAATAGAAAAAGGCCTTCCCCAAACTGTCCTCACAAAGTTGGAAGCATACAATTGTCTAAAATGTCTTGGTATGCTACAGGGGACATACGTGTATAAAAACATGATAGATTGATACTAAAGGATGGGCAAAATCATCCCATAAGTGGACAGATCAAGTAGGTATGTACTTGGAAACGTGAGCAGAACCACTAAGAAGAGCTTTGTCAGGATTTTAAATGGAATCCTGAAGTGAAGAGACTGACGGTGGGGAGAGGTTTTGGAAGCATGATGTTAAGAAAGATAAGCTTGGCTACAGTCTATATAGGATATGAGGGGCACCAGCTAAGACTGGGTTTCAGTAGCCTTGTGTTAGGAAATTCAAAAGAAATTCTGTGTTCCCCTGGCCATAGAGCCATAGGTGGCTTGAAGCCCAAGAGGCCTCTGGACACCATTTAAAATGAATATGATAAAAAGGAATGCTTACTTTCAGTGCTTACCCAAAGTGTACAATGCACTTTATTTAAATTTCAATCAAAAATGTATCTTTAAAAGGCAGATGAAGATTGCGAACCCTGACAAATGGAGCAGGTGTCCTACTGCACAGTGAATGGTGGTCCCCTTTTTCGTATCTATAGTGTTGTCTGTTTTATAGCCTTTTATCTTTTCTTCTTTGTTCTTGTAACGCTTCATCAAACATTGGATTTCTAGACAAACAAATAAAATGGAATAAAGTGGTAGACAGAAAGTCTTGGGTAAAAAAGTTGTTGTTGAACTTTAGCACAGTCGAAAAACTCACAAGTCTTTCATTCATGAGTCATTCTTATCGCTCCAAGGGTTGTTTTTTTATATTGATTACTTTTCACTTAGTCATTGGGCCATCCTCACAAATCTCTAGGACATTTATCCAGTGTTTGCACATTCCTGGTGTCCTTTAATCTGTCTTTTTACTAATACGGGTGGACAATGCCTCTAAATTGACAAATGCTTCTACAAACCAAGCTATCTCATCTCTCAAAATCTGCACAATTTCTAGCACAGTCCACACTCTTCCTCTTTCTTGGCTGCGACGAACACCAGTCTCCCAAAGCCAGACAAAACCGCGGTGAGTCCAACGTGGAAACCACCAAATCAACCGAGAACATCAAGCACCGGAACGAAGAGAAGGATCCAGCACCAGAACTGTAGGAACCCAACAAAGGGCGCAGGAATCAGCCTGAAAAATAGGAACAGAGAATGTGGAGCGCATTAGTCCAACCAAGTCACAACGACCATAGTACAAAGATCGGGCCCATAGAACAGACACAAAAAATCACCGGAATGTAAACATGCAAGGGCAAGACCAAAGGACGAAAAACAGGTGAGCAAATACAGAATGACATCAAAAGACAGGGATAGCACCAAACCTGAAGGACCAGAACCACATATCCAACATCACCACCTAGACGGGAGGGAAAAATAAAAAGATGCAAAATGAATAAGAACAAACCCAAGGGAGGGACAATAATCGCCTCCGTGTCTTTCATAAAATCATGACTTTACGTCATGTTTTAGTAAAATCTTATAATTTTATTTCAAGACACGGAGGCTCATATTGTGCAAGTTTAAAGCTGAGACACTACAGAAGAAAACACATGCTCAATAGGCTTGAAATAAAACTCTTTGAAGGTAGACTCCCTAGACCAGTCAGCGGAACGGAGAATGTCCTCCAAACGGCCACCCAACTCCAACACCTTGGAGGCAGCAGCACTCCTAGTGGAATGCGCCCCAAACCTGGAGAGGTTCAAGCCAGCAAGAGCCATCACCCACTTGATCCATCGAGACAGGGAGGCCGAGGAGACAGGGAGATGAGGATGGCGGAAAGATAGGAAGAGCTGAGGGGAAGCCGACGTCCGGAAGGGAGAGGTGCGGCGTTCGTACTCCCGAAGGCAAGAAACCGGACATAACAAAGGATTGGACGGGAAAGCTGGGTAAGTGACCGACTTGATCGCTGTCTTGGTACGACGCGAAATGTCGAAGCGAACACCCTCAGGGACATAGGACCTGGCGTTCCAATCCAACGCACGTACATCCGAAACACGTTTACAAGAAATAAGGCACAAGAGCATGGTCAATTTAGCCGACAACTGCCTTAGGGAGAGGGCAGAATTAGAAGGCCAAGCGAGAAAGAGGTTCAGGACCAAGGTAACATCCCAAGTGGACGAGTACTTCGGCAGAGGAGGCCTAGAAAGCCGAATCCCTTTAAGCAGACGACAGATCACGGCATGCTTACCCACTGGAACACCGTCAAACCCGATATGAGCGGCAGAGATGGCCGAGCGGTATAAGTTGATGGTCCTATAGGCACGACCTAAATCAAAAAGAGAGGTGAGAAACTGAACGACATTGGTTAGAGGAGCTGAAAAGGGATCCAGATCCCGTCCCAAGCACCAAGAAGCCCAAGCCTTCCAGGCTGCACGGTAAGATCTGTGAGTGCCTGGCGACCAAGCTCCTGCCAGGAGCTGCCGAGCTGAGTCCGAAAGGCCTGGGAGCAACCAGGCACCCGGAAACCAAACACGCCAGGAGAGACAGACTGCCGTCCAGAATCAGGGGGTGCGGGGATCCGAATGGATCCAGAAGGAGCTGAGGCTGGGAGTGCAACACCCGAGGAACCGCAACCACCAGGTCCAGAAGACTGGGGAACCACGGTTGGGATGGCCAGAAGGGGACCACTAGAACCACCGACGCCCGCTGACGGCGAATCTGGAGAAGTGTTCTGGAAATCATCGCGAACGGTGGGAAAGCGTAGTGGCGTCCTGCGGACCAATCCTGAAGGAAGGCGTCGACGGCCAAGGCGTCTGGATCTGGGCGCCAGCTGTAAAAAAGCGGGAGACGTGAGTTCAGCCGAGAGGCAAACAAATCGATGTGGAGTGGACCCCACAGGGCCATAAGAGATGAGAAAACCTGGCCCTCTAGAGTCCAATCGCTGGCATCCGAAAGATAACGGGAATTCCAATCCGCCACCGTATTGGAAAGACCCGGGATGTATTCCGCCTGGACCATGATATTGCGGTCCAAACAAAAGGACCAAAGGTCCTTGGCCAACTCCGCTAAAATGGGCGACCGAGTCCCCCCTAGGCAGTTGATGTATCGAACCGCAGAAACGTTGTCCATGCTCAACCTGATGCAGGTATTGATACAGGACTTGGAAAAACTCCTGATAGCAAAAGAGCCCGCCAGGAGTTCCAGGCAGTTGATGTGTAGACCAACCTCCGACTGAGACCACGGACCTCCTGTGGACGTCGACCCACATCTCGCACCCCAACCGTGTAAACTGGCGTCGGACTCGATGGACATCTCCGGTTGGATCCCAAAAATCGCCCTGTCATTCCAGGCTGAGATGTTGGCCAGCCACCAACGCAATTCGCCCATCGTCGGAGTGTCCAGAGTGACTGAATCCGCGTAGGACGCTCCCAGGTGCAAGTGGCTGATCTTCAAGCGTTGCATTGCCCTGTAGTGAAGCGGGGCAGGGAAGATCGCCTGAATGGAGGCCGACAAAAGGCCAATTATCCTGGCCAGGTGATGGATGGAGATTGAACGAAGACGAAGGACCCTGCGAAGTTCCTTCTTGATGGAATGTAGCTTGGAGGACGGCAGCTTGAGAACGCCTTTCGTGGAATCTATGACGAATCCGAGAAACTCCAGACACTGGGACGGAATGAGACAGGATTTCTCCCAGTTGATGAGGAAACCAAGGCTTTGGAGCAGGTCCAGCGTCCATCGGATGTGCAAGCGCAGCACGCTCTTGTCCTGAGCCAAAAGGAGCATGTCGTCCAGATAGATGATAAGGCGGACACCCCGGGAGCGTAGAAGAGCCACCACTGGCTTGAGCAACTTGGTGAAGCACCAAGGAGCAGAGGACAGCCCGAAAGGAAGGCAAGTGAAACGCCAGGACACGTTGCGCCAACGGAAACGTAGAAGGTTCCTGGACTCCTCCGCTATCGGAACCGTGAGGTAGGCGTCTTTGAGATCGATCTTGGCCATCCAATCGTTCATCAGCAGCAGGTCTCTGAGAAGATGAATGCCTTCCATCTTGAAGTGCCTGTAACGAACGTGAAAATTTAGACGGCGGAGATTGATTACCGGTCTGAGACCACCTCCCTTTTTGTGGACCAGAAAAATGTTGCTGGTGAAGCCCGGAGCGCTCGGAGGAGCACGCTCTATAGCCTGCTTCTCCACCAGGGAGGATATCTCTAGGTCTACAAGCTTGGAGTCCTGTCGGGAAAAATGGAAAGGTTTGGGAAAGAGGTTCAGAGGTGGAAGGCTTACCAAATCGATCACGTAGCCGCGCACGGTTTGAATCACCCACGAGTCAGAGGTTATCGACTGCCAAACCTGGAAAAAATGGGTGAGTCTGCCCCCCACAGGATACCGGGAAGAATGGGTAGTGAGAGGAAGGCTTACCAGTGGGTCTGCGGGTGAACTGCGCACCGCGTTGTCCTCTAGCCCTCCAAGGGCGACCTCGTTGCGGGAAGAAGGGAGACCTGCCGCTGAAGAAATTCTGGAAGGGAGCTCGTTGAGACGAATAATAGGAATAGGAGCCTCGGCTCGTGTGAGCTGAGCCTTGGGAGGAACGGCCGGACAGACGGCCCCTAAATCTGCTGGCCCTGGGAGAGACCCGTTGATGGAAAACCTTGCGCATGGACGTTTGCGCCTTGTCTAAAGCTGTAAAAGCTCCCACAAAACGACTCAGGTCTTTTATAAATGAGTCTCCGAAGAGCATTCCTTGAGCCTCACTTCCCATCTCAGTAAGGGCAAGGTTGGATAACTTAGGCTCTATCTTGAATAAGATGGCCTTACGACGTTCGATGGAGAGAGAAGTGTTAGTATTTCCCGCAATACATATGGCTCTCTGCATCCATCCCCTGAGGACCATAGGGTCCGGAGGGGTACCTGATTCCAACCAGTCCTCAATGATTTGAAACATTTTGGTCAGAGGACCAAATATGTCGAGGTGTTTATCCTGGGTGGCCCTTAAGGCTGACTCTAGACCCTTACGGGGGTTCCATCCAGATTTAGATAGAAATTGGACCATTTTAGGGTCCACGACAGGCGTCTCACAAACCTTACCCGGGACAATAGGCCTGGGACACTCGGCACGTAATTTATTTCGTGAATTTTTGCTCAGCGGCTTGCGGACTCTGGCTTGCAAATAACGAGCAACATGGTCAGATGGCACCCACTCGGCCGAGCGGGGGTGATGTAGACCCTCAGGGTCAAAGAAAGGCTCCCCAAACTGATCCAGAACCAAGGGTTCTGAGGTCTTGGAAGAAAGGGTAGTCTGGGGACCCTCTGCAAGCGCAGGAGACTCAGACGGGAGAGCCGTGTCGTCCGCGGTCTGACCTGCCACCGAAGAATCGGAGTCAGAACCATACCAAGCCTCCTCTGGGGACCCTGCGTCAGAGTCGGACGCACTTGAGGATTGTGCCCTAGCACACCTCCATTTCCTCGCCCGTTCTGCCCGGCGAGTAAGGGCTCTCTTGCGCTTTGAGACAGCGCCTTCCAGGATGGGTTTAGTACCATCAGTCATAGAGGTTCTGGAGGCTGACGCACGCGTATGGCGTGACTTACATGCCGCTTTCCTGCCTTCCTGATTGATAGGGGCCGAACCAGAAGGTTGCTCTGGGGTCAGGGCCGAACCAGTAAAGGATTTCTGAAAAGCCTGGGCCAGGGAAGTAGATAATGCCGAGGTCATTGAATTCATGGCTGAGGCAATAGCCTGAGAAACCGAATTATTTAAATCTCTTAATGGGTCAAAACCAGAATTCAAATCTTCTCTCACAGGAGCATCCTGATCTGAGAGATCCCCGGAGGGAGAACCATTACCAGCCATAATATAAATTAATTATATATAGGGATATGTCCCTGAATGAAGTTTAACAGATACAGCTGCTAACAAGGGAAAAAACAGACAACAGAAATAATGACTAGGAAAAACGGAACAGTGTAAAGAGAGGGAGAAGAGAATTCTAACCCTCAAATGGCCGATACAACTAAAAGAAACCAAACCGCTTCTCTCCCAAGGCTCCTATCACTCGCGGGGACAGAAAAAATGGCACCCGCGATAATGAGGGGAGGAGCCTGGGGCAGAAGCGCGCGAAGCCGCCAGCCGTAACGCCTCGCGAATAAGCGCGACGTGGTGACGAGCGGCTGAAGAGGCAAAGATGGCCGCGGCTAAAAGAAAACAGCCGCGGCACCAGAGACGAGCGAGCGGACCAGCGAGCAAGCGCTCGCCGCCGCCGCAACAGGTGACACCACCGCCGGCTCGCCAGGAGGAGACGCCGCGAAAGCCGGAACGGCGTTAAGATAAACCAGTCGGCTACCCGCGCGAAAGGGAATGAGGCGTGGGGCATGAGCCGGAAAAAACGTAAGGGGATAGAGAGTAAAACAATCGAGATAATGATACAAGGCAAAATATAGTACCAAAATAACAGACACAGTGTGTGAAATAAAATCTATAGCAATGGAATATACTTATCTGCTGTGGGAGCAGCAAAGAAAGAGGAAGAGTGTGGACTGTGCTCCCCTTTATATGACCATGATGACGATGTGGGAGGAGTTTTTGTGTATCTATGGTTACTTATTTTTTCTACTAAATGTTGTATAGTTTTCTTTGCTGCTGTTGGGAGTAAAGAAAGGGTTAAATGCACAATATGAGCCTCCGTGTCTTGAAATAAAATTGTATATCCTACACTGTATATACACTATATATAAACTATACACTATATATTATGTAGATACTTAAATCTGACATACTACTAACTATTATATTTGATTTATTTGATATATTATATATTATATTTGATATATTATATATATGGTCCGTATTACTGCAGTGCTGGTTTTATTTATTCATATTGAATTAACACATGGACTATAACGCTCTAGGAAACTAGCTTTTGGCAAAGTCAATTTACACTTCAGGGAGCGATGGTGTCATGGACAGATCAGGACTGTGTCATACATTTAATTCCCGCTTCACCAGAAAGTCACAGCGAAGCAATTTTATGCTGGTTTATTGTATGGCATGATGTGACGCTATCACCATGACAAGCGCCCTTGCTCAGGATACAAACACTAGATATATAAATATATCAAGTTAAACTAAGCATACAACCTCTTGTTAATCCATAAATATACATGTTGTAACTCCCGTACTTAGATGTCTGAGCATTCTGTTGTATGCTTCCCATGTTTTGGTGCTCTTTCTCACTGTAACAGCAGTTGATGGAGCACATAATCTTTAAGCATGCCCTCTTGTCCTCTAAGGGACCCCCGGGGTTATTTTATCCCTATCTTCCAGTGTTCCTTTCAGCAGAGTGGCTCAGAGTTATGCCGTTTTCTGCTTCATGTGTTATGCATAAAATCAGCGTTTCGCCTGCTAGATTCTATACGTGACATCCTGCACCAAGTGGAATTTGCTAATTTTACATCTTTTGACCACTTTCTCAATAATTCCGTAAGAGAACTCCTGAAAAGAAATCACAGATAATGTTTAAGCACACAATCGCAATGTTTTAAATGCTCTGTTTTATTTTTGCACAAAATACACAACTGCACAAAAGATTACGGGAAGAGGGTTCCTAAAAAAACCAAAACACATCAGTGGGGATATTAAAACCGCAAGGGATTAGAGCACAAATACATTCTAATTATTCACTCTACTGAGCAGGAGGAACGGGCAGCAGGTTGTCGGTTGTCTTCACAAAAGTGCAATTAGCGCTATGCTTATGAGCCAAGTACAAGTACCCAAGATAACGCAATTATTTCATTTTAAAGAAAGTAAAATGCCCTGTGTGACAATGAGTTACACGTTTGCACGTTACATTATCACTTGCTGTGATGACAATTTAATTAAATGATCTAGTTGCATACCTATAGAATTCTATGATTAAAGTCCCTTAGATATAAACCAATAAGGTAGACGTGCTCATTGACAGCTGAGTATGTTTTAAGATTATTTATGAATTATCCTTCAGTTGTTTGGCGTTGAGGGCAGGTAGGTCAGTTAGCCTTTGAGTTCAATGTCCTGCTTCCTCCCTGGTCTTTCAACAGCCTACAACCGTCACTTGTTGCTAATATTTTATTCTAGGGTAAACCTTTGTTTGAGTTGGCGGGCCTTATAAGGAGACACGGTCCTGGAGCTTCACTTCCATCAACCCATATGTTAATCTGGGTATTTGTTCCTTACTAACCAGAAACATTTCTTCAGAGGTGACTACGGATCTAAGTTGACCTGGAAACACTTTACAGATAATACATACATACATACAAAACAATGTGGTGCATCGCATACTAAAGTTGAGGATGATCACATATTCTAAATTAGTGTTCTTCTAACTTATTTCCCTTGTGGTGCAACGTTGTTACTGCATTCAATCCCCAGATATGAAGAGGGTTTGGCACTCACCCAGTTAAGAAGGGATTCTCATCCAGTTATAAGATAAAGATGGCACACAAACAAGAGAAAATAAAATCAATAAATATTTACATAAAATATTCAGCCCATAAGCATCCATTTTAACCCCTTCAATCCCAGTGGGTTTTTGGTACCTCAAAGCCCAGAGCAATTTTGCCATTTTTGCGGTATGTCGGTTTAGCGATTATTCTCCTTTCCTGTGAATAGTGTACCCATGTAAACTATATATTGTTTTTTCAAAGAGAGATAGAGCT
>VKOC01005915.1:0-31621 GCA_009364415.1 Spea multiplicata
GTATTTATTTATTTATTTTTTATTTTTTGGAGCCCGAGGGGCGTGCTCCTGGGTGCCGCAACTGTGCACAAGGCAGCAGAAGCCAGACTACGATACCGAGTTCCCACACGGAGAACTCGGACAAATTCCAACCCCCCCCATGGGAGGGTTGGATCTTGAGTCTCGCTCCGAAGAGTGAGACTCCTTGCTGGCTTTTTTGAAGAGAGGAAAGGGCCGAAAGGCTCCAATCCTCCTCCAGCAAAGTCCAGACTTCACTGCCTCTAAAAAGAAAACAGTGCAAAAACGTGGTTACCAAATCATGTGCCAAAGAAGTGTGGGGGCCAAGCCGTGAATTTCAAAGCCGTGAATTCAAAAGGGGAATAAATTAATAGGCACACGTGATCACACATTGTGATTAAATAAATTAAGTAAAAATAATTTAAGGACAGGCCATTTCTGGCCTGCCGGATTCAAAAATAAATCTCAACCCCAAGACCTGATGGTACATGGGGAAGAGTAGTGCTGGAAGGCCGCCAGTGCGAACGTGCGCTCACCGTGTGCAGTGGCGTGCAATACCACACACGGTGACTCCGACATTTCTGCCGGGGCAATTCCACCTCGGGTTCCATTGCTTTCCCGAACCCTAAGGCCAGAGGACCAGTGTCACCCCCCCCCCACCACAAGACCAAAAGGCCGAGAAGCCTCCGTAGTGGAAATGGGCCAGTTGAAGAGATGAGATGAGAGGTGTCCCAGTTGAATCTCATTGAGCAGTGGTACAGGGGAAAGGCAGATTACTCATTGAGTTGGTGAGAGAAGCTCCAGGCCCCCACTTGCTTCAAACTGGTGTAGATAGTTGAACACTAATGGGCAGTAGACTGCAGCTCTGGACCTGATACTCTTTTAAGCTGTGCATTTTTCAATGAAACACTACTGATGTATTAATATGTTTTAACAATTTGTAAATTCAATGTAACAGCCTGAATGTGTACATATAATATATGTTCATAATAAGTGGAAATCCCTCACTTTCTTTGCTAATCATAAAGATATAGTCTTTAAAAAACATGACCCAAACACGTTGCCATTAAAGAGAGAAAAAAATACCTTTTAAAAAATACCCTAGATATTAATACAAAAAATCTTTAGTAGCTAGTTTACCTTTTTCATACTCCTTAATATCATTTTGAAAACATGTCAGGTTAAGTGAGCATATGTTATTATTATGGTGATAAGGTCCCACTCCCAGCTTTCAACCAAGAGGTCTTCTGAGGTGGTGCCAGGAGAAAGATATTTCACAAAGAGGAATTATATTGTAAGTAAACTTTAACAATTAGTTTCAGATGATCAGATTCCAGGCTGTTGACCAGCTGGCCTTGTGTTTGGCGAAGCATATTTTTCAAAAGTTGGAACAATATTTCAGTGCTTTTGTTATGGATGAAACAGACAAATATTTTTCTGTTACTTGTAACCTTTTGATATTTATTTTAATTAATAAGAAATTTAATAAATCTGTTCGGCGTCAGATTTTAAAGTTGAGTATCCATAGGCTCCATTTTTAGGCGACTGTGGCAGTCTGCGGCATGCACCATAAACCATTTATACTTGCTAAGGAATACAGGGTGATATGGGGGGTCCCAGGACCCACTCCTGCCTCTACTATTGTGAGTTAATTGTGGCAGTGAAATCTTCAGCTGACTGTTCTGGCATCTAAAATGTTAAAATTGAAAATACAAAATATCTATTAAATGATTACGCTTGACACAAATGTATTTTTTTCTGTAAACAATTATAATGTCCTTGGTTTTTATTGTTATGTCTTCAGAACTTGGTTTATTGGAAACATTTTTTTGCAGCTCGATAAGAAACTGGGATTTTTTTTCCAATTTTAAATAGAGCTTGTACACATTACTGATAGCATTAATTCCGTAAACTCCTACTCTGTGTCTACAGTACATTCATTTCTAGATTAAGTAAATATTACAATAGAGATACACGTTTGCTTAGATTGATGTAGAATATAATTTGTTGCACAATAATATAATGTGGAAGGGGGGACCAGAATTCTGTTTCACAACATTCTCCAACCCTATTTGAAACAAAACTGATGACTGAGAATGTGAAGGAGGTAAGAAATTACTAAAATGCTTCGCTCCTTGAGACTCCAGTAAAAATTCTTTCTTTTGAGCCATGGATCATTAATTTGCACCCCAAGGCCAATAACTACCAACAAATACATTTTTGTCACAGAATAGGACATATCTTTCTGTTTACTGTTGGTTTAAAGGTGCTTTTCCATCTGCTCTGCTGAATTTAACATTTTTTTTAAAAAAAATAGGAATGCTATTGACTGTGCAAGAGGTTTACACATGATGCATTCTAATTTCAGTAAATGCAGCCAGCAGAGGAGGAAAAGACAGGAGTCTCCAATATCTAAACAGTGCATGCGCCAATATGCGGTATGCAGAATGGACTAAAAAAATGCATTCAAATGAGCGTACAATTTTAAGGACTAAACTGCTGCCTTAACAGAGTTAACATACACCCCTAAGTCTCTAATGCTTAGATTCTTTATTATTGGGGCACTGTAATACAAGGAGGACCCTAAAAGATGTTATAGGTGTGGGCACCTTCAAATTCAAGGGACCTAAGGAGCTTGAGGAGCTATTTAAACAGGCCACATATGAACAAACTCATGCTGGGAATATGCTAGCACTGACAGAGAATCTTCTCTTTGGACTATGCTATAATTACATATTACACAATATGTAAGCCCAACAAGACATTTTGTATGTATCTCTAGCTAACCAGAGTTGGTTGCCTAATCCTTTCAGTTTGGTTTATGATATTCTTCTTCCTTTTTTATACTAATTTCTTACCCACAACAAGCCTTTGTTTTTACCCAAAATGTTGTTTTGTGTTTTTGTCTAAAAAAATTGTGGTCATAACTATTGTGTGATCAGACTGCAGAGACCTCTAGTGGTCATAAACCCTAACTGTTAATGAAAAGGCGGGTTTGGGGAGACAAGCATATAGAGAATGATTATCAATCCCTGAATTCTGCAGACTGACTCGCCATTGTGTGTAGTGCCTTATGAAAGCGAGAGTTAACTGGAAACAATAATTGTCCTCAGCAAACCTTTGCAAGAAGTACGGAGGCTCTAAAATTCTGATTACACTACCAATGGGTCACAAATATAACAAGATTATCTGAAAAGGCTTTCAGAATAGCTTTACTGATGCTTAAGGAGTGGAAGGGCTTTAAAGGTCCCATGACATCAACTCATACTTTCACCATAATGTTGTAGGTGTTTTGACAATTTGGAATATTCGTATAAACTGTTAAAATTTGGTGTCTGTTGTTTGCCTTTCCCCAGTAACATCAATCATCTGATTTTTTTTAATTAAAACTTTGTATTCACTTTCCTATACTACTATAATATTTTGTTTCATTGTGTAATAAACCCAGAACCCATCTTTTAAATCTATAATTAACGCAATCTTGGAAATATTCTTCCTATGCCTCAGAACAATATATATTTATATAGTTTTGAAATATATAGATGCAGTAATATACAAATCTAAATACATATTCTATATCAGGTGATGTACATGGCCTGTTCCATATTCAGAGTGTGAGCTCTGCAGGACACAGACCTCTTATCCTAATGCTTCTCTATGGCATACCTGTTCTTCCACTTTTGTAATTATTTTGTAAAGCTTGTGAAGTGGCCTCATGGGGATAAATGTGTGGGGTGCTGAATAGACATCAGTCACTGATTTACTTTTCCTGGGCAAGTAATTGTCTTGCATTGTAATTCTTTGTCCTGTCGTAATCTTTGGTCCGCTCGTAATCTTACTTTATGTATGTGGTGAACAAAGCCGCTTTACTGAAGGGGCCTCCTAATGGAACAGTTGTTAGAAATGTTCTTATTCTCTGGTTTGTGAATTCAAACTGAACTGTGATCAAGATATCAGTAGGGAAAACTCAAGTATTCCATGGTAACAGACGTATGTCCAACAGTAATTAGTTTTATGGATGAAACTGTGAAAAAATGTGGGCTCTGATAACAAAATTCCAAGCTAACCACCTTAACTAAGCAAAGGAAAATTCCACCAAAGTTAGTATTCATTAGATTGTAAGATCCAAATGGTTATGGATTGTATGATCCAAATTGTTATGTTATACACCTTTATACCCTTTGTACAGCGCTGCGGAATATGATGGCGCTTTATAAAACAATAAAGAATTAGCATACGTTTGTAGAACTGTCCTAGACCTAAACCAAAAGAAGAATTACCATGTTATTTAATGGACTATTAAAGTTTAACAGAAAACTCATAGGTTGTAGATGATTTCCTTTTATCGGACAGCCCTGTCTTTTTTAATTACATTTTTTTTTTTACTCATAGAGCAACAGCAGATTGCAGAACATGAAAATTTACAATAAAATTAAAAATCATTTAGACATACTGGTACAGAGCATATTTAAGTGAACCTTGGTCTGTCCTGCTGCTGTGCTAAAATTCTGTGGTGAGATTCATCCTAATAGGCTTCTAAATCAATGTAACTCTTAATTATGTCCATGTAGTTTACAGTCGCTGCATGTAATTGTATAGAACATTGCTTACGATTTGTTTCTGTCAAACTGAACTTTTGTGAACTTCTGAATTACTGATATAATGGCACTCATTTCTGAATTAGTATAATATAGAAGACTCTGGGTCTCAGGAGCCAGATCCTGTAAGAATGGGAAGATGGCATTCTAGCTGATCTGCCTCTGGCTAACATACTTCAAATGACTATATAAGCACATTGCAGTTATTAATATATTAATGTGAATGTTGTTGGTGAATGTCCCTAAACCAGTGTTACCAGTAATAGGTATGTCATTTCTAAATGTTAGTGTGGATGATTTAAATAATGAGAAACAGGGTAACTGGGACATTTGGGAAAGACAGAGTGTTACCGCAATGCGATAAAGGCATAGCCTTTGTGTGGAACCAGAAATGCTACAGATAAAATATACAAAGTTACAAATATTCAAGCATTTTGTACAAAACCAGGAATGTTTTACCATCAGATGAGCAGTTTACTCTTGCAAGTAGACAGAAACTTAATTTTTCTCGCCTTTTCTTCTTTAACCCTTCAGAGACTACAATATTCTGGAACCAGCCATGGAATACGTGAAGGTAAGCTGCCATTTATTACATTGAATTACATTTATTTATGAAGATCAGCATATACTGCAGAGCTATTACCATAGAGAAACAGTAAAAATAATATTAATATTGACAATATACAATTTGACATTAAGATTAACACGTCGAGACATATGGGTACTGAAGGAGAAGAGGCCTTTGCTCCCATGAGATTCCATTCTGACGAATTATGATTTAATATTGTTTTTTTGGGACGTTTTGTGGCATTCAGCATTACTAGGAATGACGTTTCTAATATTGCTTTGTAAAAGTGTTAAATTCAGCAGAGTAAGTGGAACAGCACCTTTAACAATGAGTAGACTCGGTAGGCCATGTTTCTGCATTTATTTTTCTAACCTAATATCCAAACGTTCTGAAGATTAATATGTTTCTGTAAAAGTAACAGTCCCTTAATGAAATTAACCTCTGTAATAAAATAAGCGCTGTCTATATGTATTTAATGTATTAGTTTTATTTATATTACAAAGTCATAATCTGCCAAAATATTGTGGAAAATTCACACAAATAACAACTTTCAGAATATTTGGACCACGTTTATAAACACCTATCCAAAAGAAACAAAGAAAGAAAACCAAAAATATTTCAAACAACTTTTGTTATGTAAGCAGACGGGAAAACCTAAGCAATGCCCGAGCAATCAAAACAAACCGCGCCAACAACATAAGCGTTTGTCACGACAGTGGTAGCAGGGGGACGCTGTAGTGTAGATCGCTGTTATGTGAAGCAAACATGTTTTACAAAAATATAAATTGAAATGTCCTTAGTCTGTAATCAAGTCATCATATCTTGTATTGTTGAGTTAAAAACCCAGAATGCTTCCTTTTACATTATCTTTATTCTGAACCTTTGCAGGAACTAGTACTAAGAGGCAACATTTTTAGATGTGCAAGTAAATAGGTAAAATAGGTGACATTTTCAAGGTGTGCAAGTAAAATAGGTTCCATATATCAACAGAACAGCCTCCCAGCAGAAGTGGTAGAGGCTAATGCAGTGAGGGAATTTTAACCGGCATGAGATTGCCATAAAGCTGTCTCAATCCAAGGCAAGGCTCATTATACTTTGAGTCTTTAAATCAGGAAAATGGCCAGACTGGATGGGTCCAATGCTGTGTTTGTTTGCCTCTGTGTTATAGCATGTTATAATCCATCATAGGCCCACCAGTTACTAGCTCGTTGCACGTTCCACTTATGACATCATATTCATTCTCCAGTTACTACAAATGACATATTGAGGAGAGGTTCTCCGTTACAAGATATTCCCATGTCTTAAAAGTAGATGCTTGGGCACATTTTGTACTAATGCCAAAATCACTCAAAGCTTGTGAGAAGTCATATTGTAAAAATTCCAAACCTAAGAATGGCTGAGGCACCACTTTAGTTTGTGAAAATGGTCTTGGCACTTGGCATATTCTGATTTCAGCTAATAATAGACATTGTTTTTGTCTCCAGACGTGAGGTGCTTCCACTAAAATGGACCTTTCACAATTTGTTTTGAATAAGTCGGCTAACAAGCCATGGAAAGGATTTGCAAAAACAATAGTATGTTGTATTCTGCGTGAGATTAGTGTGAGTGGCGTGAAGCGGATAATAGATGTATTAGCTGGCGTTGTGGGCTTTTTTTTTGCCTGAGTGTGCACATCTCTCTGAATAAACTCTGTCTACCCTTTGGGACATTGGATCAGATAGGCCTGAATGAATGAGAGACTGCTCTGTACTGAAGCTGAGATCATTGCTTCAGCAAGTAACGGCTAAATATAGCCAAAGTGGGGCAAGTGAAGCAATGCTTCAGGGTGAAATGACATGCCACAAAACACAGAGCAAAGCTATGAAGAAAGTGTTAAATTCACTAAACTGGAATTAGTGAAGCTTGAAGCGCGTGCTGGTGGATTAACCCTTGCCAGTATCAAGGAGCATAGAAATATCTTGGGTAAAGAATGGGTGTGAGCAAGCAAATATATTAGGAAGTTATTGTAGAGATGGCTGATATAATTAAAGGTGATTAATATCAGATAGAATCATATGTATTCAGTAACCTGTACCCCTCAGTGAAACCGCTATCAAATGAACAGGCAATAAGGTAATGATGGGAAATGTTAAACAAGAGTAACAAAAAAACAAAAAATATAGGGATATGTGGAGTCTTCCTGCCACAGAAATCAGTAAATATGCAAATGAACAGAAATAGACAATCATGGTATGAAAATTCATATTCCCTTCATGATTGCGCATACCTTTGTAACACGTGATGAAAGAAAATATTCAAGTGGTAGCCGAAAAGAAATATGCTATAAATGCTGTGTTCTAAATAAAGTCAAGAATACTTATTTTTAAAATATCTTATAGTGTAAGCGCTGTAATAAATATTAAGGCAGCCAGCGTTGTACTATGCATGGTTTTCTATGCATCAAGCTGATAATGTAATTCTAAGTGACTTTGCCAATGCTGCCACCTAGTGTTTGAGCACGTGTATGGCATACTAATTCCAGAAGTCTCGGAGCATCCAGTGCACAGCCACGGAGTTCTTTAGCTAGCATGTTTCTTTGTATTGTTGCTTAGCACATAATGTATGGAATTCCCCTTCTCCAAATGCTTGTGTGCTGACATCTGCTTTAGATTTGTTTGTTTCTAGTATTTAGTGTGTATAGAAACCTCACTCTGATGTGGCGAGAGTCGGGCTCTAGCATGAAAGTGTTTCTCTTCATTAACCCCTCCGATAAACTGTATGAACTCACTGTATTAACTCTAGCCATAATTTTGTTGGACTCCTTGTCTTTCCTTGCATTTTGGATCTAGATTGCCTTTATAAGTGGATCATATGTTGCAGAGCTTACAACTGGGGATTTACCATAGGCCAAACTCTGTTACATTTTGCTTATCCCTGGTCTCAGACATATTGCAAGATTAGCCAAAACCCCCACTTAGAAGCAGAGTTGTAAATGTAAATGTAATTCTACCACTTTTACCACTTTGCACCGGTGCCGACAAAAGTGGTAAGTGTTATGATGTGGCCCTTTAGACAATATTTGTTATCCTCAGTACTGCTGGATGATCCAGAGACAGATTAACATTGGGGTACGTGAGTTCGAACAGAAGGATCTAGATTCCAAAGTATGACCCATTGGAGCTGTATTTTGGAGATCAGCAGCATATTGGAATGTTACAGTGAGTTACATCTCCAAGAAAAACACATCAGAGTTTAATGATACCCAGCTCGTGAATCATTGTGCTACAAATAGTTGAAGTCACATAGAGGGCAGCTGACACATTATAACAGTAAGTGCCCTGCTTAGCAGTGCTGCACGAGACATGGTGTAGTCTCGGTGGTCTCAAAGGACTCAAAGAGGGGACCTGGCCATCTAGATTTTGAATGATTAATAGATTAAATATGTCAGCATAAATCACATACTTAAACAACATTAATATATAATGTGAGCATTATTGTTTTATTTCTACTAAGTAGATTTCCAATGATTGTAGAGACATTTCACCAAATAGCTATAAATAATTTAACTATTAAGCATGCTGAAGAGCTGTGTACAATAACTATTCTATATCTAATTGTTTCCTGACAAAGAGTTGTTAGGTCAGAGCTTTGGGCCTGGTATAAACTTGTGCTTTTACATATACATTTTTAATTAGCTACTTTCTTAAAAACCTCTTAATTTGGTGCATTTTATGATACCTAAGTAAGGTGTTAATTTGAGTAGGAATAGACCCGGTACATTGAAATTAAATCATCCCCAAAGTCTGTGTTTAAAATTGTCTATTTTTGGTGCAACCTTTTATAAATAACCAATGAAATGCTCCTGTAGTAGTAGTAGCAGCAGGAGCAGCAGTAGTAGTAGCAATAGTAGTAGTAGTAGCAGCAGTAGTAGTAGCAGCAGCAGTAGTAGCAGTAGCAGCAGCAGTAAGAGTAGTAGTAGTAGTAGTAGCAGGAGCAGCAGTAGTAGCAGCAGGAGCAGCAGTAGTAGTAGTAGCAGTAGTAGTAGTAACAAGCAGTAGTAGAAACAGTAGCAGTAGTAGAAGCAGCAGCAGCAGTAGTATACCAGTCACACCATTATAACTAGGGTGACCAGATTTCTTCATGAACTAGTAACCAATGAAAATACATCACGGATGGCAGTATGCTGTAATTTGCATAATACAGGTTGCATACATCCTTCTGTTCCCATGTCAGAACATTAGGTGCAGTTTGATTTAGAGGGGGATCTGCACCTGTCGTTTCTACTGTTTATGTAGCTATGAGTCTTTGATAAGCCACAGGAACTGCAGCTATCTGACACCACACCCTGGCCACACGTTATCTGTATGTCTTTTCATTTTATGACTCGTATATCTCACCCTATAAGCCCAATACTTTAAATACTGATCCCTATTTACTTTTGGTTGTAAAAACAGAAAATGAATCAGATGCCCGCTTTGTCCTGGCAGATCATACTGTTCCATATCCTCATTGTTACAGCTTTAAAATGACTTCATTTGTTTGCATTTAAAATATAATAAATCAATTAGTGTATTTTATTAATAGGAATGTAATGTAATTATGTTATCATAGAATTTTAATGTTCTTCATATTATCATTTTAATGATTAAAACATTTTTGGCATTGAGGAAGTACATAGATCTAGGGCCTAGTTTAACAGGGCCTGGGGAGGGGGCCAAGTTCCAAAGCCCCTTTGCTATTGCCCTAGTGTAGCACCCAACTATATCACACGTGAACATGGACTAAATAATCAGAAACATTGTTCAAACAATCCCATGTCCTCATCCTGTCTGCTCTTTTAGAGAGATTTGTATATTTTAGAACATTATTTAATAATATAATTATAATAATAGCGGTACCAAGTATTTGACATAACAGCATAATAATACACCTAAAAGTATGATTTATATGATATTGGATGGTAAAATGCTAGTATCAGGAGATTTTCCAGTGTAGGACACTAGAAGAAATACCTATGGCATACTTAACATAAACATTTACAGAACATTTGCAACTTTATTTAAAAGAAAGAGACAAGCTTCATTTGAGGAAACATTCCGTCCTCTAGCAGTGTATATGCATTAATAATGCACATTATCTGTAATGTACGCTTGTTTGGCAAGCTGTATACATCAGTATTGTAAGGATTGATCGTGGTTCATTCTACATGTGTTTATGATTGTTTCCGAGCTGTTGGCATGGAATTCCTCTGGATGGAACCACTTTCCATGGATCATTTTGGCAGCTAGTAGCTTGTTCAAGTACTGTTGTTCAACATTTCCCAGGCTAATGATGTCCTTACAAATGACATTCATGAAAACAAAATCCCATGACACTTTATTTTCAACCCCATAAATCCAGTCAGTCGTGATGATTATAGCTTTCCTCCTTTTTAATGAGTAAACATTCCCTCAAAATAATGCCTCAGGCCACAAGAGAGACTAGTCAACGAGTGAGAAACCTATTGGAGTGAATGTCACTCTCCAGACAGATGACACGATTTGAAACTCGATGGAATTAAACGATTTGTTCCCTTTCCATGTTCTAGCAAGCTTTCTTGTATGTAACAAACAATACATAGGTGTTACCATTATAACATAACTACACCGGCTTCAACAATCAGAGACGTGATCAAGAACTGACAAGCGTTACCTTAATAATGAACAGTCCAGGGATTAAATAGTTAAGTGCCTAAGGAATTCAGCATTTGAAATCTGTTGATGAGGTTAAATCGTAAAGCAGAGTTTTAGAAATGTATAGCTGTAGTAGGCACTTATAGAAGTCACTGCTGGAGCCCGGCCGTGCCAGGTACATGGGATTAGAACGGTAAAAGTGATGGGAGATCGGAAACGCTGCACTAAATAAACAATCTGTGAAAATATTTGATGCAGCATTGTACAAGAAACTATAGACAAATATGAAGTTAGAACACATTTCCACCAAACAAATTCTATTCGGTTAATGTGATTGAATTGATTGGCAGGTCAAAAGGGTGAAACACATAGTTCTTCATTATCCAGATAAGAAAACATTGCTGTTTATTATTATTTATTGATTTATATAACTCCATCATATTCTGTAGTGCTGCACAATGCATAGACGAGACATAACTAGTAGTGCATAACCATTAAAGGTCAGGAGCTCCCTGCTCAAATGAGCTTACAATCTACAGGTTTAGGGTTCTTTACCAATTGACGCCTGTACCTGTGTGTCTGGGATCCAGAGCCCTCCATCTAATGGCAGTCAGATCTCTGATACACTATAGAGGGGGTAAGGCTCGGGTAAGAGTTACACAATAGTCTAGACATTGGTGGGAAATAACCAGATCTGATCATGGAGTAGGTTAATTGCAGAGCGCTTAGCAAATATTGTCTTGCAGAAGTCATTTTCACGTTGTTGCCAAAGCTGTCACCTAAATGGAACAAGATGCTTGTGACCCTATCTTCACACCATGCTAAATTCTAATGGAAATTGGGCACCTCCAAGGCAGCGCAAGCCACATGATAATATATGTGCATATTTTATGGACAGTTGAAGGCGTTTGATCGAATAAATGCCATCAGCCTATCCCCTAGGGGTCTGTTGCTGTGTTGTAACAATATTGTGCAGAATTCAATGTGTTATTTCTTGTTTCTTTGGATCTCTTTCACTAAATTTAATACAGTTCCAGTTTCAAAGCCTAGACAGCAGGGTTAGTGGTGGTAGCCAAATAAAGGTGTAAGTGGCTTAGAGAAAAGTAACTAGCATGTGTCACTAATTATTGTATGGAATTCTACATACATACATTGAACACACAATAGTGTAAAACATTGTAACATATAAAAATACAATAAAACATAACAATACAGTAAGAAAATCCTCATTATTTCAGGATCAAGCAGCAGGAATATTTCTATTGGTATATGTTGTGATTGCTCTAGATTTTGCACTTTGGGACAGAATGCATCCAGTTTTCCCTTTGTACAGATGGTTCCCTGTATCATGTAATCACAGAAGTCATTAAATGATTTATAGATATTTTTCTACTTAAACAAATTACTTATCCCCAGAATCATTGATTTCTGATCCCATTCCCTGTTGCATATGTCTGTGAATATAGAAGGCTGCTAACAACCCTCAAATACAACTACCACATTCATGAGACCTCCGGTCGTTGTTTGTGAATTTGTCTCCTAGTTAAACAAAGCAGATTGGAACTAACTTTACATGCTATTACAAGTCAGTATTTAACACTTTCATATACGCTGCACTTTCTTGAGTCCCTGTGACCTTCTAGCAGAAGCTTTCAAATTAAAAACAAACAAAGCAGGACATCCCTACATTACAGATGAGATGATGTCTTATCTGTGTCATCACAGGTGGTTAGCATTTTCTTTACTCGTCTCTTTACGTTTGCCGAAACGGCTACCGGAGGTCAGAGTTTACAGTGGGTCGATTGAACCCTTCCACCTACAATTGGTTTCCTGTCTCTAGGATCTGCTACTGACGGTGACTGTGATGTGATCTGAGCATGGTTCTTAAGGTATGAAAGCAAGGAGCAAGGGAATGCAAATGGTTTGTATACAGAAGGGAAAACCTTAGGGAGCTCAGCTGGTGAGGGCTATTCAGATGGTTAGAATTTCATTGGTGAGTAAGAGGAATCACATGAGAATTCTGCACTCTATACATGGCAGGCGGTGCAGATGCCTGCCAGACTTCACTGAGTTCATAGTCACAGCTCCATCTGAGCAAATAAGCCAAGACAAATGTCAGGGTGGAAGACAGAATGTAGGATCCCACGAGAAGCTGGAGCTTTGCACTGACCGTATAATATTAAGGGACGAAAAAATATTGCTGTCATACTGTGATCACATTCAGTTCTTAATAACCTTCAGACCAAGGATTTGAAAATGTCCAAGGATTGCTTTTGCAATGTTTTTGGGAATCTCACAGCAGTGTTGTGCTGCTTCTATCCACGAAAAGCTGTTATCGGGGTCAAGGTAGGTCTTGCACTGGGGTATACATTGAGAAGGGTAGATCTTGTACAACATAAATTATATTTTGGAATATTTTTGTGCAGATCTTGTGTTTAACCCATTGAGTTGCAGTTTATGGGAAGGCAAAAATGTGGCTAGTGTTCAATCAGTGCTTAATTAACTAGTATTCCAAGAACAAAAAGGTATAGCCATGGTGGTTGATGGCCCAGCTCATTGCTAGACAGAAATGCATTATCTTTTAGAATGCTAATAATGTGCAATTCTCAAAATAATCATAACCAGATGTACAAAATGCTGAATAATCCTTCCTTAATTTAAAATCCCAATGATTTTAAACTAAGTAAGGATTATTCAGATGTGTCAGGGAAAAGAATATAAATGTCTTGAGAAAGCTGCTTTATTATATTTTGTTAACCCATGTGGGAACATAGACTAAAACAACCCCAAGATGTGTGCAGAATACCTGGCTGTTTCAGGCAAAGTATAAAATCTGAACATTATATCAAAGTGTACCTAGATATTGAATAGCATGTCTAACCGGGGCTAGGTAAGGTATGAGAATAAAGGGAAACAAATAATATGTAGTGTTGGAACAACCGCAGAAAAAAACATTTTTAGTTATTGCATTCTAGGTGTCTTAATATTTTTTGTATAAACAACCTTTTTGGGAAAAGAATTTGGATTAGTACATTTACCTGGGCAGAGTCAGGTTTTTCGTATAATACCCGGTATGGTAGCTATTTACTGGCACTATACTTTTTCTATCTATCTATCTATCTATCTATCTATCTATCTATCTATCTATCTATCTTGAGCACGCCAACAATTACTATATAGTATATAAGTATATAAAGTAAAATGTAACTTTTTTATATGCTGATTTTTGTGGTTTTTCCTTTCTAATGCCTTAAATATCTCTGCGATTCCCATGGCAACTTTCCAGTTGACCTAATCCATCTCCTCTCTAGAGAAAGTGACACAGTATTTATGTACGCCTGGGAAGAAAATCCAAAACGTGTTTCTGGCCAACAAAGCTGGAGACTTCGTTTTTTATGTGTGTAAATATATCCGCGGGTCTATTTATAGATTGTTCTATGTGAAGTAGGTGTACTTGTCATTTATCTTAGTTACAGTAAAACTGCAGCGTCGCTGGTTTCGAAAGCCTTTGTAAGGGTGGGGAGAGTTGAAAGGGAGATAAATTCAGGACGGCAAAGTGATCGGGTCTGCCATATTTTGCCATAGATTCCGATGTCCACTAACTAAAATTGGTCTTTACTGCTACTTGGGGTTATATATAAATAAATTACTGTGTTCTGCACTCCTGGGACAAATAGGTTTCCTGCTTGAGATTCATGTATCAACATTTAACTATTTGACAGATATTGGGCTATTTTTAAAATAACTTGAGAGGTCTCACCAATATAGTTACATGTTCTGCCCAAGTCCTGGTAACTAACTAATATTATCATCTGTGATACAGACTATAAATACACTACCACATTCCAAGATAAAATATTCCCTGCCATATAAAAAAACTTCTAAAGGTCCACATTTCCCGATCTGTAATAATAGCATATGATTGATCACCGTCCACAGCTATATGTAATAGCATGTCATTGATTGCTAGCCACATATTAGTATATGACTAATGGCTGTCTGCTGTTATATATTTGGTACTGTAGCCCGATGCATGTAAAAGAAATATTAGCCCCAGTGTGACACCTGGAACATGGTTTTGGAAACTTACATTTTTCAGAAGGTTGGTAAATGGCAGTGTAAAACAAAAGATTCTCATCACTTCATAAGAACAGCTGGACAAGCGATGTTCACGTCCTCCTTCGTCTCTTTAGTTAAGTATGTCTAATTGGCTAAATTCAGCAGAGATCACATGGCAACTTCACCTTTCGTGCTGTTGCTTAAACCCTGGATGAGTTTAGCCGAGGTGAGTTTCAGATGATGTCATTGTGAGTGTGGGATTTTGTCTTGAAGGACACATGGAGTGCTTGGTCCTCCTCCTGGTAGATTATAATGCTTTGCTTCCACGGCTACTCTCAGGATATGTGGGACCCAGGGCAAGAAGAATTTACAAAGTCCCCTTGTCCTTAAGAAAGGGCAAGCGAGGCTTCTGTTCTCCTTCACATGCCGGTCTAAGAAGGGGAGGGCTGGGATATGACATCATATCTCAGCACTCCTATTTACTCAGACCTGGAGTAACACCGAGTTTGTGTGCAGTAAGGAGCAGCACCATGAGGTTCTCCTAAGGTGCCTGGGGTGGAAGCCTGACTTGTCCCTGCCTAAAGGTGGTCCTGAGTGATTTTGAGCTCCAGGCCTTGATTAGGATTAGCTTCGGCCCAGACATCTTAATAAAGGTGGTTGACATTCATTAAGTTACATGTTCTGGGCCTGGAATCAGGGTTTTCAGTGCCAAGGGACGTCTAATAGGGCCAGGCTGACTTTATGAAGAAACGAAGAGCTTGAGCCCAATCACTGACTTGTTTTTAACTCACTTATTTTCGGTAACACACTCATTTTAAATAAAACAGTGCCCTTCGACGTTGATATATATTGATGGTTTCATGGCACATCTAGAGTGGACATTTACTGGAGGGTTTCATTAGAGTATTTGTATGTGTTCTTGCTGTGCTTGTGTGAGCAAAGATGCATGCCCATTGACTTGGTTCTCCTGACAAGGGCCATTTTTTAAGTTTTCCTGTCCATAGGGGGCCACTGGGAAGGTAGTACATTTATCTTGCACGCAATGAATGCATTGCTTAGCGTTCCCATGGAAAATGGGGTAGATTGTTCTTTAAAGTTTGCTTTAAATATTGTCTGTGGCTTTTAACTATCCCCTCCTCATTTCACAAACCACAATAATTTAACAGTAGTTTTAGAGAATTCTTTCATATGAATCCAATAGGATTTAATTTGTTCTCTTTATCTGTTTGCATTGATGTAGTTTCCCATGTCATTTGCTCCTAAACTCTGGAGGTCAACGTCTGAAAAAAATGAAGATTAAAAGCTACCCAGTACTGTTGGCCTTAGAAAGAATGCACTGTTGGATTGAGGCCATAATACTTAAATTTATCATGTCTTTAACACTATGAGATCTGTTTGAGTTAAAGATTTTGAGCCCCAACAGGGTTAAAATGCCAAACGCTTTGAGACAGTTAACCCCAAATAAGCATTTCTTGTTTGGTCATAGATACTTAACCCTTTCAGGCAGAAAATAAACCTTTTGCTTACTTCAACATGGGTAAGCAGAAAGTTACTGCTGGTACTTAATCACATTCTTTAATTAAATGTACAGGGAGAAGGCATATTTACCGACAGCAATAACAGAAGCGTTTGTCATGCATTGCCACTGTCTCTGATGATTATAAAAAAGGAAAAAGTAAGAGAACTTACAATGTTGTGTATTATAATTTTGCATTATTTTTACATGACGGAAAACACACAATCATCGTTTTTCTAAGAATAGGCGTCTCACAGCTACTGTATAAATGTTCATGATATGCAACATGGTTGTTGATGTGTGTGATCAGACAGTATGGATTGTTGTTTTAGTTGGAGAGACACAGCAGAGATTCCTTGACCTTCCAGACTAGTCTTAACATTCCGACAAATTTCTCAGCATCCGATTTCCCAGCGATTATGGGAAAGTTTCCCTTTCCACGTGCTTACTGGCTGCTCAGGTGATTGCTGATCCTGATTCATGTGATGTAGGTTTGCATTGAGTTTTCTAGTGTGGCCCATTGTGTAGCCAGTTGCCATGCCCAACTTCTCAAAGGTCAGTGACATATACAATATGTTACAGTGAATGCAGAGCATAAATAGTTATCTACACATTATTGTTACAACAAAGAGCTTGGAAGTTGTTGGCTGTACTCAACCTGCCACGTCACCATATTTGAATATCTCAGATGTTTGAATGGCTTAAGAGAAGCCTGTATCTAAATCACAAGACTAATGCCATCTGCTATGTGTTGGCCTCTTCTTGGCTTCATAGTTGAAGGTGATATTTTCCTTGATGATTAAGGGTGCCTGTCTGGACTACTCTTTAACACTAGGGAGAAGTCACTGAGACTTGTGCCAGAGATCTGATGCAGGAGACAACATGCACATGGCCCTTACAGTGAGCTCTAGGACTTAATACACAGGGAGGAATAAGTTAACTTATATACAGATAGGTGATTATCATGGAGACACATACAAGTTACTTTCTCATACATCTGAGTTAAGGAAATTAATAAAAATTGATACATGAACAGTAGGTATGGAAAATGGTAAGTATGTGACATGGATATGGTTCATATGGAAATATACAGAAAGAGTAGTAGGAGAATGGTATGTATAAAGAGAGTGTGTTGGCTAAATCCCTCAAAATAATAATACATGTCTTATAACTTTTGGCATGTTGATTCCATGTGCTGAGCATTTGGGGGGGGGGGCAGTTCCACTTAAAGAAGTGTCATCTATTCGTATTGAGATTAATTGGATCTGTAATGTCTCTTGTTTCCTATTACAAACTACAGTGTAGCATGTATTCAGTCTCTGTACAACTAGAAGGTTTTGTGCGCATTATTTTAGATACATTAAAAATACACAACTTTGTATATATTGTTTATTACTGAATAATTCTGGTGCTACAGAAGCTACATAATATGGGTACTTTGCAGGGGATTACCTTAGGTCATGGCACAAAACAAATTGCACGTTCCTTGTAGTAAATATTCATTAGTCTGTTGAAGCAGATATCGGGCACTAAGAATTTTTGGGAGCACTCAGTACTGCGGTGACTGTTGGGGTCCTGGTAACGTTGGCTTATAAGTAAGGGCTTTGTGGTGGCACAAAAGGGTTCATTACATGACAATCCCTCTCTCTTCTTGCATCACGGCTGTGGAATTGATATGATGTCATATCCAGCTCCTTGTTACCTACACTTTATAACCAGGATTACAACCAAATTACAAAAGGGTCTATTCCTGCTTTTGAAGGACACTCTTCCAAACTTTTCACTGCAGGGAGATTAAATCTGCATGTGAGTGTAAAACAACATTAAACGGATATTAATTAATGACGTATTGAGACAGTAATATTTTGGTAACTTTGCAAATAAATAATGGCGTTAGCATTGGTTACAAAATCCAAAAGATAAACCTCTTGTTATGGGATTGAGAAGATATCCAATTTTCTTTCTTATGGGATTTAGAGTGATAGGAATATTATCTCCTGGTGACGAGCGCCCTGTGACTCAACCTATATTACAGAAAGACATTATAGGCTGCTTGATGCAATCCATCCATGTTCTAGTAATGACATGTGGCCTCAAGGGATGGGCTGCTGTAGACTAATGTGTAGTCCCGCTATAGTCTCCACAGGGCATCGGTTTACATTCCGACAGGAAGCATGAGACCTCTCGAAGGCAAAACAGTGATCAGATGAGCTTTGGGGAGAAACAGATTACATTAGGGATGGCACACGTTTTCTGAGAGCATCTGATCCCTTTTTAGTGCAAACACTTGGAGAGACAAAATGTAATTTTCTATTGAAGCAGTAGGGGCTGGGTATGTCTGGGAATTCTTTTAGATAACAAACGTATTCCATACACTTAATACACTTATTGAATATTTAAGTACCCGTGCTTGGGTGTAAATATATATCAATCAATAGATAACCTGCATCTTAAATTGACTTACAAAGCTCACATAATTACCTGTCTTAATTAGTAACATCATTAACTCATATCATCCTACGGTCGATAATGTTACTCTTTTTTTTCCCTACCCCGACCAATTGACGTTGATATCCTAGTCTATAACACACGTTGCCTCCCAGTCCTGACATACAATGAATGCTGAGCCATAGTTAAATCTTTAAATTCTATAAGTGCAATAGATTAAAGCTTCCATTTTTGTTGCGGTGTAACATACAGGTTCAAGTGACAAAGGATGTTACTGTCTATTTGTTGTCATTTTTCAGATAATGCAGCTTCAATATAGTTGAAACATAAAAAGTAAGTATTTCGAGGAAATGTAAAGTTGCAATAAATCACTCGGTAGGATTTAGCACTATTGATCTTGGATAAGCCTCAGGATTTTGTAGGCTTTTCCAACTGTGCAAACTATAAAAGACATTCCCATTTACTTACTGTTTTTATTGCTCTGCCAAACATGAAATTCTTTATTTCAGTTGCATGGCTTTTAAAGTTCTTGGCAAGTTAATCTGAATTCGATAATATATATCAGCCTTCAAAGTAAAATATTGAAGGGCAATATGAAATTGTAAAGCTTGCTAAAATACTCCAGCAGAACGATGGCCGAGAGTGTATCTGAAGCTTTGGTAACATGATACAAGGTAATTCTACGGAACAATGATCAGGATCTTCCAAATCCATGCAGTATTGCATCAGTTGATATATAATACCAAGAAGGGAGTTGTACCAGAATGCAGTAAATATTCTATGGCACCCATATCCTCAAGAATGTAAAGTTTCTTAGTCTTTTAGTACACAGGTGGCTTCTCATACATTAATTCTACCCCTCATCCCACACATAGCACGTTCTAGAAAATGATCCCCATATACAAATATGTTTGTTTTATTCAATGACATATTTCAAACATCATCTCCATAGTACAGTAACTGTTTTGGTTGGGTGTGGGAACCAGTTTAGACCTTAGGAACATCTTGGTTGCCTTGCCTCCTGTCAAAAATAAATACAAATAAATAGAAACTTAGAAAAGTCTTCCCTTTACATGGAAAATTATATTGAAAAAATAGGCATTTTAATCAGTTTTTCAATTCGCTCCTCACCGTTTGTTTGTGTTAGGTCAAAGTCCTTTGATTCACTATGATGGTGCTCCATAAATGAATGAACAATAATTATCGGTTTTTATTGATGTTAATCACTGTGTGGTGTTTTATTTAAATAAGTATGAATGCAGTGAAATGTATCTCAGGCAATAAAGGACTTACCTCCTGGCCAACATTTTACTGTAAATGGTCAGTTGATAAATATAGTCTCAAGGAGGTAATGTGGCCTACCCTACAACTCCATCTAAATGTTTACTCCTTTGGCCCATAAAAGGCTAACTGCTGTTAAGAAGTAAATATCTTTTTTTGTTTGAACTGCTATACATGTCTACGATTATGTTCCAAAATAGTGTTTGAACACAATACTGCTTACTTGGATGATAATTGGATTTTAAAGAAATCCCTATATTTCCTGTAGCTAAAAAGTACCAGTTGCAGATATCAGGTAAATAATTAATGATGTTGTCAGCCTCCAGACAGTCATGTCTTGCTACGTGTGTCGTATCCATAGTATTATACAAGAATGCAAGAATTTTCGATTCCAACTCTCTAAAGGAGAACACTGGGTTGCTGATGGGGCAGATTTATTAGGCAGCTGGTATGGGGGCCTCATGGACACACAACCTCATGGCAATGGGGACAATAAAATCACAATGGACGCCTTCTACGTGTAAATATTACATCAGCATAAATAGGATTTATTTCTTAGACACTAAAACAACCCTAAAACATATTACTGGTATATGTAAACCACTATTAGTCTTGCCTCGTCCTCCTTTTGGCACCTCTTTCTTTGGACGTATAGGTGATGATGATAAATCTAAACGAGCAAAAGGAGAAAAATCAAAATAGCTAATTTACAGAATGACATTTTAATAAAGAATCCTTTCAGTTCTGGTAGTCACAGAACTGTGGGTCAGTTGAAGCAATATGTGTATAAATAACCTGCATCTATCTTGAAGGCTTAATTGGTATTTTGTTTTAAAAGATATGATTGAGTATAACAAACCTCAGAGAGCGTTTCCAATTATTTGTGTAAGTGGCCAGCACATATTTCTTTTATGGGCCCACCCAGCTAGTCATTCTTTGGCCCGCATGTCAGTGGCAGCTGAGCTCACAGTTTGCCACTCTGTGCGTGGTTTGACAAAAGGCCGGCGTGGAATGCACTCACATCTGTATAGCGTACTCGGCATTTTGGGAAGCCTGTAGGCTCCAGCTGTCCAATAGGCCTGCTGAGATAACATGACCGAGTGCTTTACTGCGCTAAATAACGACTTTATTAAAGGGAACATAGACTTTAATAGGCAGCAGTCAGAGATATTGTATATTAACAATTAAAAGAATTTACAAGATATTTGATGTGCTTGGTGCTTTATTTTAGGCAGTATAATAGTTACTGAAATGTATTAGTTTGGTTTGGCACCGTTTTATAACCACATACTAGCTATTAATCCACCTGTTTTACGATAAGTACCTTTCTTCTAAAGAAGTCAAGACCAAGACTTTTTATCATTGGGTAAAAGGCCTCCTCCAGAAGGGCCACTCACCCACAGAAACACTTATTTCTTATCAATGTGCACCCCCTGGCACAAGCAAAGTGGCCCCAAAAGCCCCCCAACAAATACTAACTTATACACATATGCTAACACCATACCTCCCAACACTCCCGGTTTCTTGCTCCCCTTGCATGGATGCCTGTATTCAGTGCACAGTGCAGGCTGCTACATTACTACTGTGGGGGCTACATAATCCAACTAAGCCCCCGTCTGGACTAAACCCTCTTGTATACAAAGTATATTCATAAGAATGTCCCACTGCCAGGGTCCTGCTAGCAGAGAAGCTGCCTTATTCAGGTCACATCAAACATTAATAGGGGTTTCCAGAGCTCGTCCAGATGTGGCCAAGACGTTGATGATGATTTATCTGCGGAAAACTATCAATTTCATTATTGGAAATTCACCCAGCCATTGACACACCTATACACAGTATGGTAATAAAAACCTTTGTAAAGATTATATGTTCACACTCCCTTCCTCCTGTTGAAACACAGCGTAAACATGTTTAATGGGGAAGAAGGTCTAATTATTTATTCTTACAAATATCTGCTGCTAGGAAAATCAATAAAAATGGTTATTAGTAAGCACACGTGATTTCATTTATTTCGGGCACTGGTTATGTGCCTGGATCGTGGCTCCGCAGTAAGGAAACTGTTAACCTCGGGCTGAAGGTATTGACTCATAAACTCAGTACAAAGGGCAGTCGGGTGATTGCAGCGCGCGCTGCGTGTGACTCCAGGTGCTGCATTCGATTCTGCATGTCGGCCTTTGATCAAAGAGGCAGGCGGGATTATGGAAGGCAACTCCCATAGCACAGTTACCGGTGACAAAGGACAAAATGAAAGTTCCTGTTAGCAGGTTACCTACTGCGGAGGGAGACAGGTGTTATCCCAGCAGTCACTGTCTCACCGAGCGCTTTCGCTCTCTCTCTTTTAATCCTGCAGTTCTCCAAAGATCGTTATATTATGGATGGAGGAACGCCGGACAAGCTTAAGAAAGAGTTAGAAGAAGAGCTAAAGTTGAGCAGCGATGACCTACGCAGCCATGCCTGGTACCACGGTCGGATTCCACGTCAGGTAAGACTCTTTATATCGTATGAGCCTATGGAGAAAAATCTGGCTGTGAATAAAGGCATGGGAGGCAGACACGGTGTTAATATGCTAATCACATGTAATGGGCAAAGGTTAATAATTCCCTTCATTAGCGGCCAGTGAAATATTATGTTGACACAGAGTGTACACAACCGTATAGTTTGACCTCTAGATCATGTTAAGGGTTGGCAAACTGCAGTTCTCATGATCCCCTGCTAGGAGTGATGGGGCTGATAGTGAATAGCTACAGAAGGGAGTTTCACTTCCTACAATGTCACTCAGTGCTCTGCACATTGTGGATCAGATCGTGGGAAGCAGGTGTATTAGGTTACTCGTCAATGAAGTCACAGGGTTTATACAATGTTTGCCCAACACACCTTTACCTGAACGAGAAAGCAATAAGAAGCTGGAAAAAGTGAATGGAGCACAGAGAGCAGAATACCCCCTTTACACGGCAGGGTGCGCAGGAAAGGGCTTTATGGCTCGGAGCTGCGTTCATTTGTGTGTTTACCAAATGGGATAAGTGATCTGTCGCCGACAGGTGGAAATACAATGAACATGCCTGTGCTACTATGTGATAACCCCATACATAAACCCACTGTGCTGGTATTTAAAGGGAATTAAAGGGACCATCAAGTTTCTTTTTGTGGATCAGCACACAGCAAGTTAACAAACAGAGCAGTTTCAATTCTTTTCAGGAACTCTCTCTCACTTCTGTGTAATTCAATATGGCTGAGGTTTCTAGGAGTGAATATATTTAGCCACAGTGAAAGCAACACCCTTTAAGATAATAGAAGACAGAGCAAAGTGTTCTCACATTAGATAATACCTACATATATCACATGAGATATGATTACACTCTGTAGTGTAAACCGCCTTTCACTAATCCCTCAATCATATTATTATATGCATGTAGCTCATGCCTTACATATGTTATCATCAGACCAGCTCATGTCCCTTTAAGTTCTATTACACCCATTTGTACACCGGTTCACGCAGGCAGCGCCCCACGGCTACTAAAAATCTGGCAACTTTCACTTTAATGAGAGGGTGGTAGATAAGTGGAACATCCTCCCAGCAGATGTGGTAGAGGTTAACACATTAGGGTAATTAAAATCTGCATGGGATAGGCATAAAGCTATACTGAGATGAGACCAAGGACTGATTAAGGTCTTTTTATCAGGGAAACACAGACTAGATGGGCCAATTGGTTCTCTCATGTTTCAGTTTTAGGTATCCTTGCACAGGTTAATGAAATATCACACGGACTTTAATGTTTCAGTTACATGCTGTGTTCGAGTTCAATTTTATCGCTTTTATAATAAACATCAATGAGCCTCAAGGGCAATCCTTTCAAAGAATTGTCATTTACATATAAAAGAGCAGTTTAGGCATTCTGAAGGTTACTGTTTGTTGGAGGTTAAAGGAAAAAAAATCCTTAATTGCCCTTAAAATATTGTATTTAGGGGGAAAAAACTGATCTGCCTAAAAAATGAGATATATTTATTGGTGCAGTTGCCAAGGACCTTGCCTTGGAGAAAATATTGAGTGTCCGTTTACACGATTTAAATAGCCCTGACGTCATTTACTGTATTTATACAGAGAGCCTGCAAGTTCACGGCTCCAACCCCTCAGCTTGTATGATGAGGGCAGCTGCCTCCTTATTAATAAATCGCATTCAAGCTGAAAATAAAACTTGGGAAATATTAAAAGATTGAAATGAATGCCGCAGTGAATGGATCGGATTGTTTGAGTGCCAGAGGTCTGTAATGTGCGATGACATGGAAGGAGAGGTATACGGATCCTCCTCTGTTCTTTTTTGGGTATACTATATTTACAATCTGCTCAATCGATTTGATAATTATTGCTCCCCTCGCAGCCTGTCACCCCCATCCCACTGCGTTCAACGGGGAGAGGCTAAAGTAAAGGGCGAAACAGCTCAGGTTACAGGTTATATAGTCCTCTGCCGTGCCCATTAACCTTTCTCTGGTAAGAAGTCTGTTACTGATACAAGTGATATTGTAGTTTTATGTAGCGTGAAACTATGCAGGATGTTTTGGTGGTAAATATTACCTGCAAAGTCACAATCCCCTATAATAATATACAACAGACCTTTCTCAGATAAGACATTCATGACAGTTCTTTTTAAGTTGGTAGATGGACTGTAAAGTTAATGAACATCTCAGAGTTCCGTGAAATCAAACATCTTTTCTTTTACTATTGTCCTCTATAAGAGAAGCTTAAATGCTTTATAAACCTGGGTGAAAATATATACAAGTGAAATCCCACCGATTGTACACAAAGTGAGGACGTCATCCAAGTGGCTTAAGCAATAATCTTTATAAAATCAAGCTAAAAATCTATTTTGTAATAGATATATAATTATGATTACTGAAACTAAGAAATCCTTGTTTCCTCGTGTTCAGGTGTCGGAAAGCCTGGTGAAGAGAGATGGAGATTTCCTGATAAGGGATTCTTTGTCAAGTCCTGGAAATTTTGTGCTTACCTGTCAATGGAAAAATCTCTCCCAGCATTTCAAAATAAATAAAGTAGTCATCAGGCTCAACGAGGCTTACAGTCGGATTCAGTACCAGTTTGAACATGAAAGTTTTGACAACGTTCCTGCTTTGGTTAGATATTACGTGGGGAACCGCAAACCGGTGTCACAGCAAAGCGGAGCCATCATCTTTCAGCCAATTAACAGGACGGTTCCTCTGAGGTGCATAGAGGAGAAATATGGGACCTCTCCCGTCAGGCGGCTGGAAATGGGTGCTTTGGAAGGAAAGTCGGAAACCCCAAAAAGACTGAGTTTAAATATAGGACATGGACTATCACAAGAGCTCAACCCGGTCCGAGGAAATCTGCTCAGGTGCGTGAGAGATGCAGTCCCAGCTATTTATTGTACTCTGGACCAGTTTGTCGAGATGTGTGTCAACAGAAATGTGTCAGTTGTCTCAAGCACGTATAGTACGAATATAGCAAACACGTGTACTTTTTCCAAAACCTTTAAAATAGTTTAGTAATTGTGATTTTTCTATATCGCTGTACTAAGGAGAAACAGTGAATACACGTGAGCGGTAATTAAAAGTATATTGCACAATAAACATGTAAAAGTTCCTCTATAATGTTAAATATTTTATTTTTTGATTTTGGAATTTTGTCAGATTGTTCTGTTTCGGTCCACTTCAGTGCTACATAAAGTGCATGTTTGTGTTCTCCACAGAAACAAAGAGAAAAGTGGCAGTCAACCAGCTTGTCTGGATAATATGCAGGAGAAGAGGCGGCCGCTGAAGGCTCACCAGTCAGAGAGTTACCTCCCAATAGGTATGTTTCCAGGCTGGGTGGAACTGCAGTTAGTCACTAGGTTTGTTGGATAAAAATATTTGCTTTAGAGAACGCAATGAGAGGACAAGCCACAAGGTCAACGTTGGCCACCTATGGTCTTCAGGTAGAGTTTCTCCGCTCCAGTTTATGATTTGGTTACAGTCAGCTGATGTACGAGGTGTGATGGGTTTCTAACTGCCCTTTGAGAGAGGTTTGTTATAATGGAGGAACCATAAATAGCCGATTACCAGCATCTGCTCTTGTTACATAGTTACATATATAGGCTGAAAAAAGACATGCGTCCATCAAGTTCAGCCTTTCCTATATCTGTTAATTTGTCGCTGTTGATCCAAAAGAAGGCAAAAAACCCGGCTTCGCTCTTTCCAATTTTGCACTAACCAGGGAAAAAAATTCCTTCTTGACCCCAAAATGGCAGTCAGATTTCTCCTTGGATCAATAAGCTGTATCCCCATAATTAAAGATTATATCCCCGAATATTATGTTTTTCCAGGTATCCATCCAGTCGCAGTTTAAACGTCTGTACAGACTCTGATAAAACTACCTCTGCAGGCAGAGAATTCCACATCCTTATTGTCCTTACTGTAAAAAACCCTTTCCTCTGCTTTAGAGCAGAGATTTTTGCAGGGATCCAATTGAAATTTGTTCTAAGGTCTCCACTCTGAGATGATGATGACTCTAAAAGCGGTGCAGTAGGCGTGGGTTGTGGTCAGTGAGGCTACAATAGTTTTTCTTTGTCTTATATATCAGTTTATTCGGCTGTTTTTAAAAGGTATCTAAAAGGAATGCACTCTGGGATTTAATTGGTAAAGAACAAGAGTTAGTGAAAATCAAGGTTGGGAAAATCTCACCTAGCTCCTGGAATTTGGGTTAATTGATATATTGACCTGGTGTTTTCACATGTGATTTAAAGTTAGTGAATTTGCCAGCATTTTTAATATCTCATCAACAATAGAAAACATGTCCATTATTATTTACTTTCTAAGTATCATTTTTACAGGGACTCGGACTCACTACGTAACACCAGGAGTGGATGGAAGGTTATCTCCTAAGCCACACGTCTTTAGGACAGGGAGTGAACCTGCTCTAAGCCCAACAGAAGTCAGGAGATTTAGCAATGAAGCCCACTTGGCTGAAGCGTTACGAGGGTCAGATAGCCAACTGTGCCCAAGACCTCCTCCGAAACCCAGCAAGGCACCTTACATGAAGCATCCACAGTCTCCAACTGTATGGCAAAGCTCCGAAGCAAACTATTGTGAATTGCATCCTAACCCTATTGAGGATTGTGGGTGGGTAAATGTGTCCTCCTCGAGGAACAGTTTAGTTGAAGGTCAGAGAACAGATGAAGAAACATTGTCATTTAGTAACTCAGAGATCAGTTTCCCCATACTGGAGGACAGTATATCCCAATGCTCCGCATCAGACCTCGGAGAGAAAATAGAGGAAGCTGAATTTGTTAGGCCAGCATATGAAACAACTTCATCATTTAACCCAGTTGACTTTGAATCGATTCTTCTTACTCCGGAGAATAAACCCCTTGAAACTGGCCTGCTGAGACGGGCTAAGGAACTCTTTACCAACAATGACCCACGGACTATTGCAAAGCATATCCTCAGAATGGACTGCAAGGTAACCTGCAGCATTTTTACATTATTTTCAAATGAAGCAAAACAAATAAGATAAGGAAATTGTGATAAGTAGAAGTTATTTTTATTCAACTGGGTGTGCAAATGCTACATTCAGTAGTATGTTTATCAATTCTCTTGGTTGAATTCCAGGTAAGATTTCATAAAGGATCTTCACCAATAAGAATACAAGTCTGAACCCATTCCCTGCATACATTATATAATATATATATATATATATATATATAAAAAGTCATGTAACATGGATGTTAAAGTAATTTCTTCCTCTGATTCTAACTTCTGATTCCATTCTAACTAAATTGATGGTTGCTTGTGTCACCCTATTTTTAGTGTTATTGAAAATGCCTAGTTCTTCATATTTCTGAAGAAAGTAGAATTGTAAGATATTCGAGCAGTGGGTGGCTTTGTCTTTAGCAAGCATCTCAGTGGCTTAATATATCAGTGTATATTCTGTTTTAAATGAATCACAAAACCTTCACAAAACCAGAGACTGACTTGAGAGACAGGTTTGACCGGTGCAATATGTGACATCAATCATTATGAACAGGGATTGATGTCATAATTGGACACAGTGCTTAAATAATATAACTGGGTGGGATAGTAAAAGGACAGAGTTAATTAGGTTACAGCAGCTTCCTAAAAGGTGAATTCACTGCGTGTAAGGATTGTGCCCTCTAGTGGCTACTCTGAGCAAGAGCACTAAAAACAAAAACCAAAAATTCATTTAATTTGACCAAAGGATTAGCATTAATGGTTTTATCTTAACTGCCTATATGGACTTTCACCTGTTTGCAGACATAAATATAAGTTTCTGATTTAAAAATATTAATGACAATTGTATTGGTCTTATCGACCTTTCTAAAAAAAAATCACTACCTGTTGCTCCCTCCCCCCTTTACATGGCTGCGACAACCAATTAAGTTCCACCAAGTGGAGGAATAACCGTGCATTGTGCAATAAAATAACCAAGATTCCCATTGGATAGATTAAGGGAATCTCTAATGTTTATTTGACAACCTCAAACTCTGAAAGATGTTGGTATAAAGATTCCTTTTACGTCATTAGCAGAATTTAGCATGTTCTCTATTCCCCCAATGACTAAAACAGCCACCGGGACTTAGAATATGCACCTGTGCCAGACCAGGTGGTGCTAAACATATGATGTCACTAGTAGTCATGACAGCAGACAAGTCGTGTGTAGTCTCAATGTGGCCTTGATTTGCATGTGGAGATTAATAAGATTGTTTTATCTTTTCAAATACATTTGATGTTAGTCCAATATATATATATAGTATATATCTATATAAATTAGTGCACTTGTCGGAATTGTGGAATTCTTGTCATGTTTGGTATAAATTGGGATATTTTGTGTGTACAAAATTACAATATATTGTGTGAAATCACTCTCATTCTGTAATTTGCAATTATCATGTATTCTAAATTCAGTTGTACAAAATCATTGTAAGAAAATATCCTATCATATGTCAACAAAGCGCTTCCTGGACACATACGTATGACCGTGTGCTCCTTACAGGTTGCTAGGATACTGGACGTCACGCCAGAGATGAGGAGGATCATGGGAGTGAACTCAGGCCTGGAACTCATAACTCTGCCATACGGACATCAGCTGCGCCTCGACTTAATTGAAAGGTAAACATCTATGTAACGAGTTATTTTTCTCGTCAGTCTCCGTAAAGATTACGTAGCTTAGAAACGTAGATGAAAAACCATTTCATTCTGATAACACAGCAGGTTTATATGACCTTTATCAGGTTTGTATGACCTTTATCAGTTGTTTGGCTATATATTGTCATGATTCATTGTCGTTAAAACAGGAACGGAATACATGGAGTCAAACAAAGTTCTAAGTAAAATTAGACAGGGGGACATGTGTTCTTGAAAAGTAATTTTAGCTCACAAATTAACTATTGTCCCCCCCCACCATCAGCCGATAGCAGATACCGGGCTCTCAGTAATATTTCATATTAGACCATGGCATGCTGGGTGCATGAATACCAATAAGTTACCCGTTAGACTAATGTCCCATGACTCGTCAAACCCAATCACGGTAGCTTTGAGAGAAGGCAGCCAATGAATCTATATTTAAACAGCCATTTACGTCATGCCATTAGTATGTACGGTGCTTGTATAAACACAATCGGTCACAGTTTCCACTGAATGAGCTGTGGATTCTTGTTAATATATCGCAGGCACACCACAATGGCGATTGGCATTGCCGTGGATATTTTGGGGTGCACGGGAAGTTTGGAGGAGAGAGTTGTAACGCTAAACAAGATCATTCAACTCGCCGTGGAACTGAAATACTTGGGGGACTTCTATGCCTTTTCTGCTATAATGAAAGCTCTGGATATGCCTCAGGTACGAAAATAAATACATTAAATGAACCAAGGTATTGAAATCTTTTGAAACGCCTACTTATGAAAACACACTTTTGTCCCCTCTCTAGATTACAAGACTGGAACACACGTGGACAATCTTACGGCACCAGTACACGCAGACCGCTATCATTTATGAGAAGCAGCTGAAACCCTTTAGCAAAACTTTACACGAAGGAGGAAGTAAGTGGCTTTGTCCTAAAACCACACCAGTTTTACATAGGACTTTATAATCATTTATAATGTTTACATACGGCATTTACAGATTTATTTCAGTGTATTGTTTTATTTTGTGGTCTTTTTATATGCCTAACTATATCAATATTTTTAGAAAGGGTTCTTTCACTGGTTGCTACTGAAGTGGCTTCCTTATTACTTTAGATGAGCTTTACAGTACAAGCAGATTTGTGTTCTAAGAGTGCAAAGGTCCCCGATACCCTCAATATTGCTAGAGATAGGCTTTCGGAAGTATATATTTTCACAGATTTATTATTTATTTGAATATCAGTCGCTTTCCACACCTTTAACCCATTCTGAAACAAAACTTTGCATGGAGATCTAATGCAACATAACTTGTATCTTATTGTAGATGCTATGTTTTCGATGCAAGAAAACCTTACTGTCCCACTGGTTATGCCATTGATTATATTGCTGGAACGCCAGTCCGTTATTTTTGAAGGAATGGACTACTGGGAAAACAACGATCGAGGCTGCGAAATAATGTTCAGCCATCTGGAAACTGCTCGCTTTGTTGCTGAAAATGCAGCTTTGTATCAAAGTAATGCAGAGAGGCTATTGGAAGGTAAGAAAAGAGAAATATGAGAGGTTATTCTTAAAACGCGATTGTGCTGCAAAGGTTGAACCGTGGTATTATCACAACTGGGCCAATGCTGTGGAAGATTCCATTGATTGCTCTTTGTGCTAAAATCACTTTGCATCCATAAAAAAAAAAAAAAATAAACCCATTTCACAGTTCCATACTTTAAATGAACCTAGGTAATGCTTGCTAACAAAATAAGCTATATATACACAGTGAAAACCTACATTACGGGGAAACATTCGGAGCAGCCGCCTTACCTTTCTGTCCTCAAAATTTGGATTATTCCATCCAGTTAGGAATCTTATAGCGCAGCCATAACTTATTTGTTGCTTGTTATAAAATGTACTTTAAAGGATGTAGCAATCATACTTACTGCAACCATAAAGCTATTAATACTCAAGATGTTTAGGTGGTTATGGAAAAGCTGCAACAGTTCCTACTCAATGGCTGTTAATCTTGGAAATGTGTTGAACTACATATGGTTTGTTTTGCGGAAGCCCTAGAGGTTACTGGTGCCATTAAATAAGCACATAATTAATAAAAGGCCTTATTTGTATAGCCCTTATGTGAAAACATATATTGTAAAATTTACATATATACCGTGTTTCCCCGAAAGTAAGACAGTGTCTTACTTTCTTTTTATCCCTAAAAGCCCCACTATGTCTTACTTTCGGGGTATGTCTTATATTGGGAAAAAATCCACACACACATACCAAACCACACATATACCAAACCACATATATACCAAACCACATATATACCAAACCACACATATATACTAATCCACACACATACCAATCCA